>SNQJ01S0016814.1:344791-371649 GCA_010110895.2 Picea sitchensis | reverse complement strand
ATAAGATCTATTGTTGCACAACTGTGTCTCATGCATTCGAGTTGCCAAATCAATACACATTTCTTCTTGATTAAGAATTTGGGCATTTCATCACTGAAGTATTCTTCAGACCAGAGTATAACTCCGTAGGTGTAGAAAAAAAAAAGTCTGGATTTTGTTGCACCATTATTTGAGACCTATTCCATTGGATTTATCTCTTTGCCCTTATCACATTCATACCTATCATTTTTCAACATTTGTTTTTACCCCACCCACCCCGTTTCGGTTCCCTTGTCATCATGGCCCATACCCATTGCCAATACTTGGAAGCCCGCTTCAATACCTTGCAATCTAATTTCACAGAGACCCGACAAAAAGTGAGACAACTCAATGCCAATATTTCCACCATAAATAAAAACATGCATTCCTCCATCGTCGCCTCAATCAAGGAAATCAAAGAAGACCTCAAACAAGACATTACTTCCCAGCTTGAATCTATCACTTCGATGATCTGCACCAAGCTTCATATCCCTGCAAATCCCCCTTTATCTGATCCACCTTTGCATACCAAAGATGAAACTTCCTCTCATTCCCATAATTTTCATCCCCATCACTTTTAGCATGACCTACGCCTTCTGCATGTGGATGTGACCAAATTTGAAAGCTCAGATCCCACTGGTTGGGTAACTCAGATGGAACAGTATTTCTCTTTGCATGACATTATATATGATTTGGCCAAACTCCGGTATTGTGTTCTCCATCTAAATCAAGAATGTTGCTAATGGTGGAAATGGAGAAAAGCTACCCCTCAAGGGTATGTTGCTTGGACACACTTTGTGGAAAGTATTTATGAATTCTTTGACACTGACACCAAACATCTAGGCCATTTGAAAAATTTGAAACAATCTAGAACAGTGGAAGAATTTATAGCTTCTTTTGAGCGACTGGATTTTCATACAGAGGGCATGTTTGATTCTTTTTTCTGAGAATGTTTTATTAGTGGCCTCAAGGATGAGATTCATGCCCATGTCATCATGGCTCAGCCTCAGAGTTGGGTGGAGGCTACTAAAAGAGCTAAGGAAGCACAACAGGTTGTCTCTTCTCAAAAACAAAAACCATCCTTTATTCCTCACACTAAAACAGTAAATCCCACTCCTCCTTCTACTCCACTAAAGATCCAAAAATTGACCAGGGCCAAAATGGCTGAATGCCAACTCAAAGGCCTTTGTTATAAATGTGATGGCAAATATTTTTTGGGACACAAGTGTAAGGAAAAAAATATTTTTATGGCCATCTCGGAGGATGTTTCAGAAGAGGATGTTGAAGCTCCCCTTGTGCCTATGTCACCTGAACCCACTGACATAACCTCTCCCTTAGACCCTCCTGAAGTAGAACCGATCATTTCCCTAAATGCTCTCACTGGCTTCTCTGCTCCCCAAACCCTCAAGCTAATTGGTTACATCAAGCATAGGAAGGTCATCATTCTTGTTGATAGTGGAAGCACCCATAATTTTATTCATCACCGCATTGCCCAAGAAACTCATTGCTATATCCATGCAGTCAATAATTTCCAAATCATGATTTCCAATGGCAGCTCCATGAAATGTCAAGGGCATTGTGAAAAAGTGTGTCTCCAAATTGGTGACTACCACTTGAAATCTCATATGTTTTCTATCGACATGGGTGATTGTGACATTATATTGGGTGTAGACTGGCTAAGGACTTTGGGTCGCATTCTCATGGATTTTAAGGAATTAACCATGCAATTTGACCAGGAGGGCCAACAATATAAGTTCCAAGGAATCCCCTGAGATCATTAGTTCCCATCGCATGGAAAAACTGCTCAAAAAGGCCATTCTGGCGTTATTTCCCAACTCCATGCCATACAAGAAACTGAGACACCCTCTATGCTGTAGGACCTCCAATCCATCCTCTCTAAACATCAAGTGGTATTTTCCACTCCCCAGGGACTCCCTCCTTCCGGTGGTGTTCATGATCATTCCATTCCCCTTGGCCCAAGAAGCCTTCCTCCCAATATCCATCCCTATCGTCACCTCTTTTCCCAAAAAAATGAAATTGAGAAAATGGTTCAAGAACTACTTAATGTAGGTGTTATCCGCCCTAGTACGAGCCCCTACTCTTCTCCTATGGTAATGGTCCTGAATAAAGAAGGTTCTTGGTGCATGTGTCCTGACTTTTGCACCCTCAACAAACTCACCAGTAAAGACAAATTTCCCATTCCTGCCATTGATGACCTCTTGGATGGATTGAGTGGCACCCAGTTCTTTACTAAACTTGATCTTCGTTTTGGCTACCACCAGATCCATATGAAAGAGGCAGACATTCCTAAGACTTCCTTTAGAACTCATGAGGGCCACTATGAGTTTTTGGTCATGCCCTTTGGCTTGTGTAATGGCCCCTCCATCTTCCAAAGCCTAATGTATTATCTCTTCTGTCCTTTTCTCTGTCATTTTGTCTTAGTTTTCTTTGATGATATCCTTATCTATAGAAAAACCTAGATAGACCATCTTTCCCATGTGGATAAATTTCTCCATGTACTCTCTTAGCACCAACTTTTCCTGAAACAATTTAAATGTGCTTTTGGCACCTCGAAAGTCGAGTACTTGGGTCATCTTGTTGGAAAGGATGATGTCAAGGTGGATCCTAAAAAGATTGAAGCTATGCAAGACTAGCCTCACCCAAAGACTCTCAAAATCTTGCGTGGATTTCTAGGCTTAACATGTTATTATCACAAGTTTGTTAAGAATTATGGAAAGATTGCGGCACCTCTCACTACACTCCTTAAAAATAATTCTTTCACTTCATCTCCAAAAGCTGCTCAGGCTTTTCAAACCTTGAAGATGGCCATGTGCACCACTCCAGTCCTGGCCCTTCCTGTTTTCATAAAGACCTTTGTCCTGGAATGTGATGCTTCAGGGAAATTAATTGGAGTTGTCCTTATGCAAGAGGGTCGGCCTTTGGCCTTTACTAGCAAACAACTATCTGAACAAAATTTGGGAAAATCAATCTATGAAAATGAAATGTTGGCTATTCTTCATATCATTGATCTTTGGCACCCTTATCTATTGGGGCAATGCTTCCAAATTAGGATAGATCATCAATGCCTCAAGTATTTTCTGGAACAATGCATTTCTTTGTATATGATTATGAGATCATTTACAGGAAATACAAAGACAATGTGGTTGCGAATGCACTTTCCCGAAAATATGAAGATGAAGGGCCCCTTTTTTCTCTCGCCCTTATTGTAACAGATTGGATCCAAGTTGTTCACCAAGAATGGCTACATGATCCCAAACGTTTTCATTTGATACACTAATTGTAGTCCAATTCTCCAGTTTCCCCAGGCTCCATGATGAGCTTTGATACAAAGGCTGTTTGTATTTAAGTAAATAGTCAAAACTTAAATCCACGATACTTTCTGAGCTTCATGATACACCCACAGCTGGGCACTCTGGGTTACCAAAACCTATGACAGGGTCAAACATTCTTTTTTCTAGGATAGTATGAAACAAGATGTTCGTAATTTTGTGGATGAATGTGATGTGTGTCAACGGAACAAGGGCGAAACAGTCAAATCTCCTGGCACACTACAATTGCTTCCGATTCCACCTATTATTTGGCGGGATATGTCTGTGGATTTTATTGTAGGCTTACCTAAATCTGGAAATAAATTAGTCATCATGGTGGTAGTTGATCGCCTTTCCAAGTATGCTCATTTCTGTGCTCTTCAACACCCATTTACAACATCCACTGTGGCTCAACTTTTCATGGATGAGGTCTTCAAGCTTCATGGCATGCTGCATTCTATTGTTTCTGATCGCGACCCAACTTTCACCAACAATTTTTGGCAAGAATTGTTCAAGCTACAAGGCACCCAATTGCATCTCAACACATCTTATCATCGCCAGACTAATGGTCAAACTAAAGTTGTCAACAAGTGTTTGGAAACATATTTGAGGTCTTTTGCACCAGAAAAGAAAAATCAGTGGGCTCAATGGTTACCCCTGGTTGAATGGTGGTACAACACTTCATACCATACAACTACCCTGTAATGTTCCCAAGCCAATATGCCAGGAACATCACGGTTTGGGTGTCTTTTTAAAATTTTACTGGTTGTGGCATTTCGTCAAACACTTGGTTTACTTGGGGTTATATTGATGATTTATATGTGTGTTTGCATCAACATATAAGAAGATAAATCCATGAAACATACCTTAACCATATGCAAGACAAACAATGCAATAGACAACCCAACAATTATTCAAATTTTCTCTTCATTCATAATAATAAGAACCTTCTACAATGAGGAGGCCGATCTGGAATGCTCAATAGATGGCTCCAATAACACAATAGAAGCTACTACAAAATGCTCCAATAAAAGACTACAAGCCTCCAAAGGTTGAATACTCAATGAAGACCAATGCAAGAATAGATCTAGGTCGTATGAAGTGACAAACCCCTAACCTGAATGATGCCACATCCTGCTAGAATGTTGAAGCTCCTCAATAATTTGGCCTTACTGCCAAATATGTCCAAACCCTTCGGTAAATATGCCAAACAGTAGATACAGTCAATGAAATAACAACCCAAGTGCTCAAATCTCCAAGTCCCCTCTCAAAGTCATGGATCTAGCCTCCCTCCAAGGAATGGTGCACCCCGTGGATGCCTGAAATCCTAGATAATTCAGCCCTCCTCCTAGAGGCCTCCAAATGCTCCACAAAACCACTAGAATGATAGATCGAATCTTGGTTACCCCCTAGGTGAATTCCCAAGTGAAATGATGGATATCTAATCTACCAAATGGTTGAAATAACTTTCTGAAGTGTGCTCCTCTCCTCCAATTCATCCCATGCATCCAATAAATCAAATGACACATAAAACTCCACCTTAATGCACTAGATATAGTGGCCAAGACCCTACAATGAAAACACAGGTGCTAGAATCTCTAGAAGCCCTGCCAATCACCTGCAATGAACTTCCCTCAATGGATGGTGCACCCCCCTTGCTGGAAACCCCCAATGGTGCACCCTCCTTCTCTTCCTGTGCCTGTGGATGGTGTAGAACCCTCCGGCATTGAGTAGATCTGAACTAGAATGGTGTGGGGGAGTGTTGCATCCCCGAGACCAAGATTGGGACAAGCTAGGTGGAATCTTTCACCATCGAATCACCCTCTAGGGTTTGTTAAGTCAAAACCCTCAAAACCCCCAAGGTATGGGCTCTCTAGCTAGAAGCCAGATATCAAAATGATAAACATACATGAGTGAATGAGAGAATAGAGGCCCTTGCCTCTCCTTTATACTTCCTTCTCACCTTTTCCCTCCAAAGTGACTTTAATTTTATTAATTATTAATTAATTAAATCACTTTAATTAAATAATTAACCTTTTTACCTTTGAAAAGTGTCTTATCTCTCCTTGTGGCTTCCCTGGCCACTGAACGTCACTTCTCACCATCCTATCTTGTAGTGTTGCTCCTCCTGATTCCAATAAGCTATTACTCTGAGACATTCCTCCAAGTATTGTGCCCAAAATGACCTCTTTAGTGAATTTAATTGACTTATCGCTCAAAATACTCAAAATCATGGAAATCGTCAGAATGCAAAGGAACCAAAGACAATCTATGTAGAATGATGAAATAGGATGAGTGATGTAAGACAGACCTCAAAATATCCCTCAATAGTCACTGTACTCGCTATAAAATCCATCTGGCTACTTTGGTCATCATAATACCCTGAAATGTAGTGATGTCCCAAAGTGGGGACATTATAGTCTTCCCTACTATAAAATTGTTTGTCCTCAAGCAATAACCAAATCCATCCAAGTATAATACCAAGATCCCATATTCACCTATAGGGCACATAGTAGAACTTGTCCAAATATGAATGATCATAGACTCCACCCCCTGGGTCCCATATCAGAAAGTGAACTATAATATCTTGTGAAGCATAGCCCTTAAATATATCAAATCTGTGGATCTCCTGCACATGACATATGGCCTCATCCTAGAATGAGTCCATCCTCCAAGATACTACCAATATCAACACGACTTCCATCAACTACACATGCCGATGCCAGAATCAAGTACTGCAAGACCTCCGTGAGACACCCTCAAGTGATGTGCTCTCCTCAACACTGAAGCTCAATGGAAAGTCAGAACAAATTTCCTCTGCAAAGGTCCACTCGCCCCTGTCAGTTAATGAAATGCTCAATATTTCAATCCATGGGTCCCATGATAATCTCTTTCGAACATCACCATGTTGGCGCTGCACTAAGTTGACCATGTCAGACTGCTCCCTACAAATATACTAGATCCCCCTCTCCTGGATCCTTAATCTAAAATACCTGTGGCCATTGGACCTATTGTCCATAAATGACATATACAAGGACATCTCTATGGAAGTAATGCCTTCCCAACCATCTCCATGCCCGATCATGACGATCAAGAGGGAGAAACTGTCTCACTCCATAGGACAAGTACCTGTAGGTCCACTCAAAACCAACCCAAAGTGAAGTATGTGGCTCTCGGGCACAACTTGAGTCATCAAAAATTGAAGAACCCTATTAACAAGATCTACTCCTGGATCCCATGGAAAACTTGGAAGTTTATCACTTCCAATCTCCTCTAACTGCTCCTGTGTCAGACTGATCACTGTAAGAATCCCTTTGTGCTCATATGTTATCACTTGGCCTATGATGCTCACCATCACGCACCAAGTCTGAATTGGATGCCTATGGCAATCCACCTCTATCCTGATGGATGTCATAAAAATACCCATGTCAGGTGGTCTCGGCCTAGCCACTCCCCATGTCCTCAACCACTGTCTATCTTGGCCCATGCTGTTGTCTACGATAAAAGTGTTAGGGAGGGATAACATAAACATTTGTAGCTGACTGTAGGATGGTAAAACATCATATTCTTTGGTCAATCCCAAGGATTTGACTAGAATCTCATCCATCGATATCCTTAATAAAGACTTGCCTGTAGTCATCACTGAATCCCAACCATCCAGTATGCCCAGAAATAACTCCTCCAACTGTTGGTCAACCAATCTCTGTCCCTCACCTCCCATGCAACTACTGATACGGTGAAGGTCCCCTCTCATAACTATGGGCTACTGCAAAGGAGTGAAATCTGCATGCTCTCCTAAGTATGACTCCTCCCTCCAATCCAATACATCCGTCTGAATCTGACTGCATATCTTGGCTTATCTCCGTGAACGATCACTCATCATGGTATTCCCTTGAATACTCATTTCATCTCCTGTATACTCGTGCTGCATAATAGATCCTGGGCATACTACTGGATCCACCTCTACCTGAAGGTCAACCACTCTCGAGACACAAATGGAAGTGTCCTCCATCAACTGGTGCTCTTTTGCTAGACTACCAACATCCTCTAGCCAAGTGACCGAAGGACATATCTGACTGTCCACTAGGATAGATGAAGTGGATCTCTGACAAATCTCCTCAAGAAGCTCTTCTGATATGGACTATGATTCTTGAAGGGTTGTCTGTGTGCCTCTCAAGAATTCTCGAATGCTCTCCAACTCCTAAGTGAGTCATTCCACCTCCAACTCCTGCTCCCTCAAGGCCCTATGATACATCTCGCTAATCCCCAATAGTTAATCATTGTCTGTCAAAAACTACTGGTAGTCAGTCCTCATCATAGACACTCTCCCCCTGAGAGTATGAAAATCATCCATGGAAAATACCCCATCTGAACTACCATGTGCCACTGATTCTCTCCAAAAACAATCTACCATCAATGCATGCATGTCATCACTATGCACAGTGGATGCCATGATCATATCCTCACTGAATTTCAATTATGCTGCTAGGTGGTGTGACTCTTGATCACAGTCATGCTGAGGTGCCACCTCCTATCCCTCATTGCTAGTGTCAACTCTGGAATCCCCAAAAACAAATCCCCAAAAACACTCTCTGCATAAGATAACATGTTGAACTACCCACTGTCTACTATTTTGTTGGGTCCTCTTGTATGCCACTGCACCTCATCACTAGATGCTATCTCCCTCTGAATCATATTGTATCCTATATGAGGATCTATATCCTTCTGTGCACTCACTCTACTACTATCATCTGTGCCTAGATCCCATATAGATGTGTCTAGACACGTGCTATGGTCATCCTGACCAATAAAGAGTGCATCCTCATCAACGCAAGCCGATCCTGGAAGTGAGTGCCCCATCAACCTGTCAGTCTCCACCATTTTCTTAACTAATGGAGTCTCCAAAAGTTGTGACTCAATATCCTCATGCAGATCGGTAAGGTCAACTGTCTACATGTCCTGTATCCCCTCCTGGATCTGTGGATCGACATGTCCATGGTGTGCATCCCTCACATACGGCTCCTCTATGCTACTACCATCCCCATATGATGTGGCTGTCATAGTTTTTTGGAAAGATAACAGATGTGTCATGGTCACCACAGGAAGATGGTCATATCTAGGTGCTAACACGTGTGAGTCCTCACTAGTGTCACCACACTACTGAGGTGTAAGGTCATCAACAACATGTGATATGACTACTGAAGCACAAGTGTTATCACCCTGTCCATCCCACTGCTCCTCCAATGTGCAAGGGTCACTATCCTCCTCAAGCGTGCAAGAATCACTAGCCTCTATGCAAGAGTCACTATCACTAACCTCTATGAATGAGTCACTATAATCATCAGACTACTCCAGATAAGAATCTATCGATCCATCCTCACATGCATCATCATCACTATCATACCATTCCTCAATAATATTCTTCTTACCCTTACCACTACACCTATGATCTGGTTCCCAAGGCACCTTGCAACTGTAGAAAAGTTGTGTGCTCCTAATGGGTGTGGGGTTACTCTGTGCTTCCTTCCATATAGTTGTTGTGGCCATGTATTCCATTGCCTAATTGACCTGGAATGTAATCTCATCTATGCTCCACCTAGATTTTTTCATGGATAAATATTGTTGGAATGTTACTTGAGCCCTAGTTCTCTCACTAAGGTCGTAGTAATATTCCCATCTACAACGTACAGTCTCTCTAGAAAAATCCTTAATATTCATCTCTTCTTACGGAAGGCCCCTCTATGGCTCTGAATGTATGTGCTAATTCCCACTAGCTGTCAGGAATCTAAGCTATGCTACCACTGTAATGTTCCCAAGACAATATGCCAGGAACATCACTATTTGGGTGTCTTTTTAAACTTTTACTGGTTGTGGAATTTTGTCAAACACTTGGTTTATTGTGATCCTTTAGGTTGCGCTTAGGGCTATATTGATGATTTATATGTACGTTTGCAACAACAGATAAGAAGATAAAGCCATGAAACATACCTCAACCATATGCAAGACCAACAATGCAATAGACAACCCAACAATGATTCAAAATTGCTCTTTATTCATAATAATAAGAACCTGCTACAATGAGGAGGCTGATCTGGAATGCTCAACAGATGGCTCCAATAACACAATAGAAGCTGCTACAAAATGCTCCAATAGAAGACTACAAGCCTCCAAAGGTTGAATACTCAATGAAGACCAATGCAAGAATAGATCTAGGTTGTATGAAGTGACAAACCCCTAACCTGAATGATGCCATGTCCTATTGGAATGTTGAAGCTCCTCAATAATTTGGTCGTACTGCGAAAGATGTCCAAACCCTCCGGTAAATATGCCAAACACTAGATCAGGTCAATGCAAGAACAACCCAAGTGCTCAAATCTCTAAGACCCCTCTCAAAGTCATGGATCTAGACTCCCTCCAAGGAATGGTGCACCCCCTTGGATGCCTGAAACCCTAGATAATTTGGCCCTCCTCCTAGAGGCCTCCAAATGCTCCACACAACCACTAGAATGATAGATTGGGGCTTGGTTACCTCCCTGGTGAAGTCCCAAGAGAAATGATGAAGATATGATCTACCAAATGGCTGAAATCACTTTCTGAAGTGTGCTCCTCTCCTCCAATTCATCCCATGCATCCAATAAATCAAATGACACATTAAACTCCATCAAAATGCACTAGATCTAATGGCCAAGACCCTGCAATGAAAACCCAGGTTCTAGAATCCGAATCCCTGCCAATCACCTACAATGAACTTCCCTCAATGGATGGTGCGCCCCCCTTACTGGAAACCCCCAATGGTGCGCCCTCCTTCTGTTCTTATGCATGTGGCTAGTGTAGAACCCTCTTGCACTGAGTAGATCTGAACTAGAATGGTGTAGGGTAGTATTTCATCCCTGAGACCAAGCTTGGGACAAGCTAGGTGGAATCTTTCACCACTAAATCTCCCTCTAGGGTTAGTTAAGTCAAAACCCTCAAACCCCCCAAGGTATGGGCTCTCTAGCTAGAAGCCAGATATCAAAATGATAAACATACATGAATGAATGAGAGAATAGAGGCCCTTGCCTCTCCTTTATACTTCTTGCTCACCTTGTCCCTCCAAAGTGACTTTCATTTTATTAATTATTAATTAATTAATTAAATCACTTTAATTAATTAATTAACCTTTTTACCTTTGAAAAGCACCTTATCTCTCCTTGTGGCTTCCCTGGCCACTGAAAGTCACTTCTCACCATACTATCTTGTAGTGTTGCTCCTCCCGATTCCAATGAGCTATTACATTGAGAGGTTCCTCCAAGTATTGTGCCCAAAATGACCTCTTTAGTGAATTTAATTGACTTATAGCTTAAAATACTCAAAATCATGGAAATTGTCAGAATGCAACGAAACCAGAGCCAATCTGTGTAGAATGATGAAATAGGATGAGCAATGTAAGCCAAACCCAACATATCCCTCAATAGTCATTGTTCTCGCTATAAAATCCATCTCGCTGCTCTGGTCATCATAATACCCTGAAATGTATTGATGTCCCAAAGTGGGGACATTACATACCCACATGACTCCTTTTGAAGCAGTATATGGACAAAATCCACCTTCAGTTCTCTCATATTTACCCAGTGTCTCGAAGGTCCAGGTGGTTGACCAAACGCTTACAGTTTGAGAGGCTATTCTGCATACCCTCAAAGAGGATTTGGTCATGGCCCAGAAATGCTTGAAGCAACAAGCAGATCAAGGTCACTCTGAACATCAATTTGCAGAAGGGGATCAGGTGTTTCTTCGACTGCAACCTTACAAGCAAAATTCCCTCAAGGCCAACCATTGTCAGAAGCTAGCGCCCAAATTTTATGGTCCTTATATCGTTCTCAAGCGTGTGTGACAAGTGGCCTATCAGTTAGCTTTTCCCAGTCATTCTAAGCTACATCTTGTTTTTCATGTTTCATGCTTAAAGAAGGTGATTGGAACTAAGTGCCAAACTTAAACCAACCTTCCCGAGTTGGATGAAGAAGGCTCCATTTAGCTACAGCCACAAGCAGTTTTGGACCAGCGTGACCATCACCTGCATCAGCGAACCATCAAGGAAGTGTTAGTCCAATGGAAAGATATAACCCCATCAGATTCCACTTGGGAACCAACTACCGTTCTGCAACAATTTCCACATCTCAAGCCTTGAGGACAAGGCTGTTTTTAAGGGGGAGGACATGTTAGGTACCTAACCCCTCACGTAGGTAGAATAATATATTTCGATGTAATAAAGGTCAATATTAATAAAGCCTAGAAATAAGGGAAGAATAAGTCAAATGTAAGAAGACCTAATAGAAGATTCCGCTTCTAGAAGGATCTTCCTCTAGATAGTTCTTTTGATAGACATATTTAGTATAAATAGGAGTCGAGGGTATGAGCACTTTTGCCTTGGATATTATTGTAATAGAGCTCTGCTCGACTGGATGTTTTCCCCTCAAAGAGGCAAGTGAACATTGCTCTCAGTAATCGAAGAACTCTTTCTGGTGTTATTTTGGTATCATTTCAGTATTATTGTGGTGTTTTTCTGGTTATATTGTTGCTCATCTGCCATTTCTATCATTTTATTTATGTTCTGCATACTTTTTATATCTGGAATATTACACAGGAACCAAATTGCATCATTGAAAAATCCAAATATTTTAATTGAATGAACAAAGCTTTTTGACTTCTCTACTTGTCTATTTCTCCTGAATTACTATTCCATGTTGAATCATATACAACTCCAAACAATGATTGGACCACTCTAGAGGGCCTCTTTGGAGAGCAAGATGAAATCTGTGGTGATTATATTATATAGAACGGGTTAATCTCACTAAATCCAAGCAATTATGAGAACCTTCAAGACTTCTTCAGAAGGTTCAAAGCATTTCTACTTCAATTCAAAGGACATGGAATAGATAATTCAATGCAAGGAGATACACTAATCCTTGCCATTCTTTCGAAGTTGGGTCCAATGTACTCGGTCATTGTCTCTACATTTCATACTTCAAAGCTTACATGGAGTGATAAATGGAAAATCCCTACTCTGGATGCATTCATTGAATCTCTCATACATGAGCAAGACAAGCTTATAAAAATGGGTGTTCTCAAGAATTCGAAAGCCCATGCACTTTTTGTACATGAAAGAAACAAGTTAAACACCAAATCTAAGCATAAATCAAAGGGAAAGAAGGAACCTAATCAAAAAAAGGGAGGAAACTTCAAACCTTTTGAGAAGTCTTCCAACTCCAAAGAAGGAAATTCAAATAAGGAGAAATCCAAATGCAACTACTTCAACTGAGGATATCGTCGAGAAATATCATTCATGAATAAAAATATATATCTAAGAAAAACAACCTTGGAGATTGCATACTGGAAAATGCTAAGAAAAATCCTAGAGACAAGTCACTAGAAGATCGAGGTAATGCACATGCATCGATAGATATCTCTTCCTCACCCAATGTATGGATCTTAGATTCGAGTGCGTCAAATTATATGGCTTCCATGAAAGAATTTTTTTCCTTTTTGAAACCTTTCACGGGTCATCTCATCTTGATGGGAGATGACACCCTTGTAAAATTTTGTGGACAAGGAAGAGTATATCTAGACACTGGAAGTTTCAATAATGTATTGCATATTCCAAAACTATCCATAAATATGATCTCAATCTATCAAATAACTCACTCTGACACAATAAAGAGGGTTGAATTCACCTCAAATTCAGTGACCATCTCTGAGATAGAAGATGGCTCCAATTTTTTCATCGGAGATGGCAATCACCATTCAAGGTTGTATACCTTTTCACATTTTGTTCCTAAATCTGATTATGTTATTCTACTAACACATGCAAATGATGAAAGTATATTATAGCATGCAATTTTTGGTCATTTGAATTTCAGGTACTTGCAGTAGTTGAGCAAGCAAGGAATGGTAACTGGTCTACAAAACATCAAATTCGCATATGGACTCTATCAATGTTGGATACTTGGAAAACACCCTAAAGAAAAGTTCGAGAAAGGAAAAGCATGGCGAGCATCCTCCATTATCAAGCTCGTGCACAATGATGTATATGGTCCTTTCCCACATCCATCAATGAGTAAAGAAATATATGTCCTTACATTCATTGATGACTGGTCCAGATTCACATCGATCTACTTTCTAAAATTCAAATATAAAGTCTTTGCATGCCTTAAATATTTCAAGGAACTTGAAAAAATGCTTAGCCTATACAAGTTAATGCAAAGGTAAATACCTATTGGCCTAAAATCTTGGTGTATATACCTATTGGCCTAAAAGATTTCCTATGCAAGATAATGCAAAGGTAATAGTTGCAATACATTTTCACTGTAGGCATGGGTAAAATTCTTGGTGCATGAGGATATGTTGGAATGAATATGGTAAATATTGAGCATGCATATAACATGCATATAGGCTTATTATAGTCTGTGATTAGATATAAAATGCAGTATGGTCATAGATCATATGTCTAGTGATGATCTGAGAATAACAGCCTAAGTAAATGGTTGATGATGATGTTTGCATATAACCATATGAGGTTAAATTTGTAATATATCAATGAAGGAGCTGATCCAGTTTATGGTAGAGAAATGCTTGGGTGTCTTCATATGACCAATGGGTTATAATTACATCCAGAGGTGGATGAAAACAATACAAGAACGGTTGGGTATGCTCATATAGCAGTGAAAGGGAATCCAGAAGAGGGTTTCCCTGATAGAGACCTAATAACCAAGAATGGTTGAAACATGAAAAGAAAGGATGGAATTGGGAATCTTGCTGCTTTGGGTAATATTGTAATTACCTACTTACATTTTGGGAATTTTGGTTTGATTTTGTAACAAAAGAGAAAGAGTGGTTTCTTGTTGGTTCTTTCCATGAAGAGAAGGCAACATAATTGTGAATATTCCTATGAGACTTGTCATAAGAATGGCTGTAAGATTCTTTGGTAGGAAGGATGTGGAATTTTGAAATATCCATGTGTGTGAATGACATGGAAAAAGGTGCAAGTAGTGAACTTTCATGATGAATATTTATCTATATTTTTATATGCTTGAGTGCATGGATTGAATGCATTATAAAGTTTCCCGGTATGAAGATTGATATTAAGGCCAAATAAATGTCAATAAATAATATGAAATGTGCAAGAAAGGCATATGAGTGTGTGTGCTGAAAGGAAAATGAGAAAGAGTGATCTTATTTGTGGTTGTTATCTTGTAAAAAGGGCAACATAATTATGATTTTATTGGTGAGACTGGTCGTTTAAATGACTGTAAGGTCTCGTCAAAACTGCACGATGCTAAATAAATATCAATAAACGAGATAAAAAGGTGCAAATAATGCACACACACACACACACACACATCTGTGTGTGTGTGTGTGTGTGTGTGTGTGTTTGTGTGTGTAAACTTTCTTAAAAGCATAATATGACTACCTGATCAAGTAGGATGTGATGCAAGGAGTGTTCTTTCCTATATTGAATAATACCATGGATGCATGGTTGACTCTAGTTAGAAGGGTTTAAAATGTTTGGTTTAAACAATAGCTTGAGGAGGTATGCCACTCCTTGGAGAAAGAGCTAATATAAAATGTTGAAAGGAAAATGAGCAAGATTGCTATGTATATTATGATGGAAGGAAAGGTAAGAATGTCTTTACGAATATCATGAGAAGAGAACGAGTTAAATAACTTTAAACAAAATATGCATATGAAATTATAGAGTGTGCTGGTGGTGGACACACACAACATGCTAATGCATGTGATTAAATACATGAAAGCAAAACTTGAAAGTAAATGGTTAACATCAGAGTGCTTATTTGAATGTAAATCTGAAATGCATAATAAGAATGAAAGAATGTATTCCTTATGGAATATTGGGAGAGAATCTGAAATGAAAAAGTTGAGGTTGACTCGAGGTTGAGGTAATCTCAGATAGTGATGGATATGCAATAAGGAAGTTGCATGATGTTACAATTCCATGTGGAGGAAACGTATGAGAAATCTGTCATGAGAACAAAGATATAACTTTAATAACTGTTGAAAGTTGGGCAATGGGATACAAGGCATGTGCATATAAGAATCATGGATTACATTCTAAACTATAATGCATGCATAGGGGATATGCAAATGAATGTTGACCATTCTGATTTATAACAGTAATGTGCATAATGCACAGGTTCATACTTCATTGTGAACTAAAAGCTTGTTGTTGTAGAATGTTGAATTACTAGAGAAGGTCAAGATGAAACTTGGTCGAAACTGCTCAAGGAATAGAGCAGACAAATCCCAAAAGGAATATATTGTAGCAACAAATAAAGAGGAAAGGAAGATGAATACTTTTCTCATTTTTAAAACTCTAAGTTACTTAACAAAGTTGTAAGCCTTAAAAGAATAGTTGTGAAAACAAGTACAACTGGTAACAAGAAAATAAACCAATAAGTATGTTTAAATGAATAGACTTGGTTGAGCCATGTTAATTAAAGGCAATAAGGCCTTGGAAACAATTCTGCTGGATTGAAAATTCTGGGTTGTGCAATAGGAGTTGGACAAGGGAAGAGTCCCTTGACTCCTTTTTTATTGTTTATTGTACTCCTATGGGATGAGAGAGATGAAATGTTGGTTGTGTAAATGCTTCTAGCATGAGAATGTTTATAGTTGTGCATGCACAACTGAAAGTTCGATTATGTTTGCACTCAAAAGAATGTTGGGAATAACATAATGGAGTGATATGCTAGGACATATCAGAAATCGTTTGCTGATTTAATTACTACAACACATGCATTTTAATTTAATGTGACAACTGATGTAAATTGTGAATGTGATGATGCATGTTATGTGTAGGAAATGATTGGAACTATTGAGAAAGGACAGTTTTCAATGATGGACATCCTCAAGTAGAGGATAAGTACAAGAATATTGATGATAGAAAATATTTATGCAAGAACTTTGGGGAAATCCCCAGGAAGCACCACTGGTGAGGTAATATCAGAGAGAGTGTTGGCAACCATGATAGGTATAAAGATTTCATGCCTATGTGGAATAATATTTGGAAGGGATTGGGTAAGAATCCCTTCTAAAATATTTATTATTTTAATTGTATGCATGTGTTTTAGAGTGGTTGTTGTATGCCAATGATACCCAAGAAGGGTATGATTCAGGAAAGAGAGTTGAAGGAAAGAGGGAGGAACCTCTAGTAGTCAAGGATGATCCTTCCAAAAAATATCATGAACTAATGTGTCATGAATGCATTGACCAATTTGGAATGATTAGGAACAATAGTGCTCATGAGTAGCATGTCAACTGAATTCATTAAGAAAATGAGAGGTCAAGTAATGGACTACCCATTATGGAAGAAGGATCTTACAATATTCTACCAAAGTTAAAGAACAATAAAGAGAGAAATTGGGTGGCCATAAATGTTGTCACCCTGGCTACCAATGAAGAAACAATGATTGAATGCATGCATGTGAAACTTTTAGTTTCATGTGTTCCACTTTGAGGCTATGATCGACAGTAAGCATGAGGGACAATCTTGCTGTAATAATGAAAATGGATAGGGAATCCATGTGGAAGAGGTTGGTTGAGTTCCAACACACCATGGAAAGAGTGCCTAATATGAAAAATAACAGTATAAAATCAATGCAAGTGTAATATTCCAGATATAAAAAAGTATGCAAAACATAAATAAATAGCTAGAAATGGCAGATGAACAACAATATAATCATAAGAACACCACAATAATACCAAAATGATACCAGAAGAACACCAGAAAGAGCACTTCGATTACTGAGAGCAATGTTCACTTGCCTATTCGAGGGGGAAACCTCCAACAGAGCAGAGTTCTATTACAATAATATCCAAGACAAAATTTCTCATACCCTCGACTCCTATTTATTCTAAATATGTCTATCAAAAGAACCATCTAGAGGAAGATACTTCTAGAAGTAGAAGATTCTATTAGGTCTTCTTACATTGGGCTTATTCTTCCTTATTTCTAGGCCTTATTAATATTGACCTTTATTACATGGGAATATATTATTCTACCTATGTGAGGGGTTAGGTCCCTAACATGCCCTCCCCCTTAAAAACAACCTTGTCCTCAAGGCTTGAGATGGGGAAATTGCTGCAGAATGGTAGTTGGTTCCCAAGTGCCATCTGTTGGAGTTGTATCTTTCCATTGGACTAACACTTCCTTGATGGTGCACTGACATAGGCGATGCTCACGCTGGTCCAAAACTGTTTGTGGTTGTATCCAAATGGATCCTTCTTCATCCAACTCGAGAAGGGTGGTTTGGGTTTGGCACTTAGTTCCAATCACCTTCTTTAAGAAGGAAACATGAAAAACATGATGGATATTTGAATGACTAGGAAAAGCTAACTGATAGGCCACCTATCCCACACGCTTGAGAACCATATAAGGAACATAAAATTTGGGCCCCAGTTTCTGACACTGGTCAGTCTTGAGGGAATTTTCCTTGTAAGGTTGTAGTCGAAGAAACACTTGATCCCCTTCTAAAAATTGACGTTCAAAGCGACCTTGATCTACTTGTTGCTTCATGCGATTCTGGGCCATGACCAAATTCTCTTTGAGGGTACGAAGAACAACCTCTCGAATTGTAAGTATTTGGTCAACCGCCTAGACCTTTGAGACACCTGGAAAATATGAGAGAACAAAAGGTGGATTTTGTCCATATACCGCTTCAAAAGGAGACATGTGGGTAGTTGTATGGTACGAAGTGTTGTACCACCATTCAGCTAGTGGTAGCCATTAAGTCCACTGATGTTGCCTTTCCGATGCAAAACACCTCAAATATGTTTCGAAACATTTGTTGACAACTTCAGTTCAACCATCAATCTAGGGATGATAAGTTCTGCTGAAATGCAATTGGGTGCCTTGTAGCCTAAACAATTCTTGCCAAAGATTGCTGGTGAAAGTTGGGTTGCAATCATAAATAATAGAATGTGGCATGCAATGAAGCTTGAAGACCTGATCCATGAAAAGTTGAGCCACAATGGATGTTGTAAATGGGTGTTGACGAGCAAACAAATGAACATACTTGGAAAGACGATCAACTACCACCATAATGAATGATTTATTGCCCGACTTAGGTAAGCCGACAATAAAATCCATAGAGATATCTTGCCAAATAGCAGGTGCAATCGTAAGCAGTTGGAGTGTGCCAAGATATTTGACTATTTTTCCCTTGTTGCATTGACACACATCACAATCAGACACATAATTATGAACGTCATGTTTCATACCATCCCAGAAAAAAGAACATTTGACCTAGTCATAGGTTTTGGTAAACCCGGAGTGCCCAGCTGTGGGTGTAGCATGAAGCTCAGAAAGTACCATGGATTTAAGTTTTGACTGTTTACTTAAATACAAATGACCTTTGTATCAAATCTCCTCATTGAGCCAAGAGTACCCTGGGGAATGTAGAGAATTGGAATGCAATTGTTGTATCAAATGTGAACTTTTGGGATTGTGTAGCCATTCCTGGTGAACGTCAACTTGGAGACAATCTAGGACAACGAAGGAGAGAGAAAAAAGGGACCCTTCATCTTCATATTTTTGAGAAAGTGCATCAACAACCACATTGTCTTTGCCTTTCTTGTAAATGATCTCATAATCATATCCAAAGAGCTTAGTCACCCATTTTTGTTGCTTGGGGGAGGAAAGGCATTGTTCCATAAAATACTTAAGGCTTTGATGATCTGTCTTAATTTGGAAGCGTTTCCCTAATAGATAAGGGCTCCAAAGATCCATGGCATGCAGAATAACCAACATTTCCTTTTCATAGATTGATTTTCCCAAATTTCTCTCAGACAGTTGTTTGCTGGTAAAGGTCAAAGGCCAACCCTCTTGCATAAGGACAATGCGAATTCCTTTTATGGAAGCATCACATTCGAGGACAAAGGTATTTGTGAAATCATAAAGGGCCAGGATTGGAGTGGTGCACATGGCCAACTTCAAGGTATTTGTGAAATCATAAAGGGCCAGGATTGGAGTGGTGCACATGGCCAACTTCAAGGTTTGAAAATCTTGAGCAGCTGCTGGAGTCCAAGTGAAATAATTATTTTTAAGGAGTGCAATGAGAGATGCCGCAATATTTCCATAATTCTTAACAAACTTGCGATAATAACCTGTTAAACCCAAAAACCCCTGCAATATTTTGAGAGTCTTTGGGTGAGGCCAATCTTGCATAGCTTCAATATTTTTAGGATCCACCCTAACATTAGTCTTTCCCACAAGATGACCCAAGTACTCTACTTCTGAGGCACCAAAAGCACATTTAGATTGTTTGAGGAAAAGTTGGTGTTGAGAAAGTAGATGGAGAATTCGATCCACATGAGCAAGATGGCATGTTCAGTTTTTTCTATAGATGAAGATATCATCAAAGAAGACTAACACAAAATGATGAAGAAAAGGATAGAAGATATGATTCATGAGGCTTTGGAAAGTGGAGGGAGCATTAAACAAACCAAAGGGCATGACTAAAAAATCATAGTGGCCCTCATGAGTTCTAAAGGCAGTCTTAGGAATGTTTGCCTCTTTCATAGGGATTTGGTGGTAGCCTGAATGAATATCAAGGTTAGTAAAGAACTGGGCACCACTCAATTCATCCAAGAGGTCATCAATGACAGGAATGGGAAAGTTGTCTTTAATTATGAGTTTTCTTAGGGTGCAGAAGTCAGGATACATGTGCCAAGAACCTTATTTCTTAAGGACCATGACCATAGGTGAAGAGTAGGGGTTCGTACTAGGGCAGATAACATCTGTGTTGAGCATTTCTTGACCATTTTCTCAATTTCATTTTTTTAGGAAAAGGGGAGATGATAGGGATGGATATTAGCAGGAAGGTTTCTTGGGACAAGTGGGATGGAATGATCATGAACACCATGGGAAGGAGGGAGTCTCTGGGGAGTGGAAAAAACCACTTGATGTTTAGAGAGGATGGATTGGAGGTCCGATGGAACAGAAGGTGTCTCAGTGGCTTGGATGGCATGGAGTTGGGAAATAATTCCAGAATGAACTTTTTTGAGCAGTTTTTCCATGCGATGGGAACTAATGATCTCTGGGGAACCGTCGGTGATGCCTTAGAAATTATATTGTTGGACCACCTGATCAAATTGCATGGTTAATTCCTTAAAATCCATGATAATGGGACCCAAAGTCCTTATCCATTCTGCACCCAACACAATGTCACGACCGCCCATGTCAATAGAAAACATATGATATTTCAGATGGTAGTCACCAATACCGAGACACACATTTTTACAATGCCCTCCACATTTCATGGACCCACCATTGACAATCATGATTTGGAAGTTATTGACTTCACAGATATAGCAATTAGTTTCTTGGGCAATGCGGCGATGAATAAAATTATGGGTGATTCCACTATCAACAAGAATGATGAACTTCCTATCCTTGATGTAACCAATTATCTTGAGGGTTTGGGGAGCAGAGAATCCAGTGAGAGAATTTAGGAAAATGACTGGTTCTACTTCAAGAGGGTTTGAGGGAAGGGTTATGCCAGTGGGTTCAGGTGTCACAGACATAAGGGGAGCCTGAACATCCTCTGAGATGGCCATAAAAAGATTTTTTTCCTTACACTTATGTCCCAGAAAATATTTGTCATCACAATTATAACAAAGGCCTTTGAGTTGGCATTCATCCATTTCGGCCCTCATCAATTTCTGGATCTTTAGTGGAGTAGAAGGAGGATTGGGAGTGATTGGTTTAGTGTGAGGAATAAAGGAGGGTTTGCGGTTTTGAGAAGAGACAAAATATTTTGGTTCCTTAGCTCTTTTAGTGGCGTCCACCCAAATCTGAGGACGAGCCATGAGGACATGAGCACAAATTTCATCCTTGAGGCCACTAATAAAAAATTCTTAGAAAAAAGCATCAGACATGCCCTCTGTTCGAAAATCCATCCACTCAAAAGCAACTATAAAGTCTTCCATGACGCCGTATTGTTTCAACTTTTTCAAACGACCTAAATGGTTGGTGTCAGTGTCAAAGTGTTCATAAAGATCTTCCGTAAAGGGTGTCCAAGCCACATACCCTTTGGGGATTTTTTCTCCATTTCCACCATTACCAACATTCTTGATCTAGATGGAGAACACCATACTAGAGTTTGGCCAACCCATTTGTAATGCCATACAAAGAAAAATACTGTTCCATTTGAGTTACCTAGCCAATGGAATCTGATCCATCAAATTTGGTCACATCCACATGCGGAAGGCGTAGGTCATGCTGAAAGTGATGGGGCTAAAAATTATGGGAATGGGAGGAAGTTTCACCTTTGGTATGCAAAGGGTGGTCAGATACGGGAAGATCTACAAGGATATGCAGTTTGGTGCAGATCATTGTAGCGATAGATTCAAGCTGGGCAATAATGTCTTGTTTGAGCTCATCTTTGATTTCCACGATTGACGTGGCTATGGAAGAATGCATCCTTTGATTGATGGTGGAAATATTGTCACTGAGATGTCCCACTTCTTGTTGGGTTTCTGTGAAATTAGAGTGCAAGGTAGTGAAGCGAGCTTCCAAGTCTTGGCTACGGGTATGGGACATGATGACGAGGGAACATGAAAAGGGATGGATGGGACCACATAGAAAATGGGTTATAGGGGAAGTGTATCACAACGATTAGGGAAATGAGTGGAATCCAATTGGGTAAAGCTGAAATAAGGGTGTTGGAAGGGGGTTGGGTCCACAAGAAAAACAATTTTTGAAAAATGATAGGTGTTGTTCCTGAGTTTATACTTTAAGGCTCTAAAGTATACTGTCAAGGCATCTGAAAACATAGAGGAAGTTGAGGATAGAAAAATCAATGATTAAAAGGTGAGGACTATATTTGGTTTCTCAATTGTCTCTGTCGAAGTTCCCAGTTTTCCTGAATACTGATATCTCTGTCAATTGTTGCCCATGAACGTTCTAACTCAACCCAGTTATTTGTTGTTTGTAAGATAGTGTTAAATAAATTTAGAGCGATGTTGGTTTGATCTGAAAGACCGGGTTCGATGTTAGGCTGCCTTGAAAATGGTACTGTCATGAAGGATAAATGTAAAGGAGATATAATTCTATGTTTTCTTTTTAGGCTTCGTTATCTCTATTTCACAATGCAAAGAGAATGATTTTAAAACACGAATTAATAGGATGACTAAATTTTAGGTTGTTTCTTGTATCTGAGTTAAATTTAAAGGAAAGGAAACATGCATGATATGAGGAAAAACATAAAGCTATTAACAAGGTGAGGCATCAATTTAAGAGGATTCTCACATTGTAACAGAAGACTATGAGACAAGAAAAATATTAATGAAGCATATGATATTGAAATCTAAAAATTTTCAGGTCTTGTATCTGCTGATAACCGATACAGAGGAAAAATTGTAAATGATTTAAATAACAATAATAATAATTTCCAAAGTAGAGGTTGTACTAAATTGTAGCCAAGCATTCATCAATAAGATATATGAAATAAAGATGAAAAGACAGGGGAACACATAACTCTGACTTGACAAAATCTTGAATCTTCAATCTGCATTTCTATTAATTTAGAGTCTCTTTAAAATTACTTCATCACAATGCCTTTTTAGAGAAAGAAAAAAGACTTTTTTCAGTCTTCTTTCCTTGTATTTATACAAGGTCATCAATACTTGATGGTTAGCAATCTCCTACTTTTTAGGAGAAAAATAGTTACAAAACTGCAACCTTAACCGTTGCATGATTAACTTTTGTTTGTCTATCATTTCAATAGTATAAGCTTTCAAACGATACTTCACTGTTTAATTGAAGTGTCCCCCTCCTTTGATGCTATACATTCAATAAATTTCTCCAAAAAATGAGCAAAATTTCTAGGAGGTGTCGGAAGATCCTTAGTTTCAAACAGATAAAACTTTCTTTGGACCTTTGGAAACTGGTCTTCAAAACCTTTATCGACAAACCTGATCACTTGCAACTTTAAATTGGGTTGTACCAGCCATCTGTCTATTAGGTAGGCATCAATTTCCTTCAACTATGAAATTTCCGCTTGAATCTCCTTCAATCCCTCTTTGCAGTTCAACTGTTGTTTCAAAATGTTTATCTGCCCCAGTGGCTCAGAGCAATCATTTCTTTCAATACCTAATATTTTCTTATCCAAAGAATCAAAGATTACCTCACATAAGTCTCTGATTTCTTTGACTAACTTCTTGTTTTCGAATATGTTTGTTTCCCATACCTTGAGCATGATGTCTCCTCTTATCTGTTCCGTGACAAAAAGATTTAGATTTTTTGACATCTCTCTATTTCCTGAAAATGCAACTGCTTTATGGAAGGTATTCCTTGCTGCTTTAGCCTCCTTTTCCAGCAAAATAATATTATCAAGGGATTTGATTACCTCTTGAAAGTAATTCTGGATGATCTCTATTTTGGAGATCAGTTTCTTCTACTCGGCTTCTATCTTTGTGTGTGCTTCCAGCAAGAGGGTCTGGAAAGCCTTTAAGTCTACGACCCGACCTTCTATCAAATTTAACTTAGCCTGTAGTTTCTTTACAAGCTCCTTTTGATGAGTAACATGCACCTGACTTGCTTGTATCCTCTAGTTCATTTCATCCAGGCTTGATTTGAGTGATTGAATTTCTTGCCTTTCAACAGCCTTGGCCTACTCCAAGATTTTATTCACCTCTTCTCTAATTTTTTTCTGAGTATTCTTTAACTAGTCTTGCAATTGAGCTATTATGTGGTTACTCTTATTTATCCTTGTTCTCATGTTCTCCACAGTAAAAAGGTTTGTTGTTGCCATGGCTCCCATGGAGAGTTCTACCTCTATAGCGAAATCCTCCTCTTCCAAATTCTGACCATCTACCAAGACCCTATGCTTCTTCACCATACCCCCCTCTCTCATATACATCTCTTGTTTTAGAACATCCTTCCCCTTCTTGCTGAAAAAATAATTAGAAGGAGGGATCTCATCTCTGTAGATAGGGGTGAGATCACTAACAGATATGGCTCTCATCTGTGGGAGTCCAAAGGTGGACTTTAAAGGGGTTAAGGAAGCTATGGGACTTCCTAGCTCTGCAGATCTTATTTCTCCTATGGCCTTAGGTATATTGACATCAACAACAGGTGATGAAGGGGGAGTGGATGTATTGGACTTGAGAGGTGTCTCTGACCTCCTCTTTGTTTCCGTCTCTGGATTTTCTGTCTGTAAGGCCTCTTCATTTTGTGAAGACCTTTTAGTCTCCCATGGAATTTCCTCGGGGTTGACTTTATCCTATGTTTCTTGTCTGAAGGCTGGAGGAGTATCCTCTTGTTCCTGAGGAAGGGTGATTGCTTCTCCTTGCAGTACTTTGGGCAGCCCACTCCGTCTATGCTTCTGGAAGTTCTGAAAACTAGCGTGCAAGTTGGACGATAGTGTCTGTACCCTCTCTAATACCTCCTCATAGGTCCTAGTCCCTTTGAACATGTCATCACAAGGAGACTTCTCATGTTCATAAGCCTTCATATTACAGTGGGTCATGTGTTTTCCCACTAAATGGTAAGGATCATGCTTCCTATGCTCAAGGTCTACCAATTTGACCTCCTCTAGTGCTGTCGCTTCAACTTTGGAATGACCCAAGTTGAGTAACGAAAATTTCCCAATTTGAACGGGAAAAACTGGCCAAGACATATTTTGAGCCATCTTTAGTTCTATCCCAATTCCACCTGTTACTATTTGATGAGCTACCTTCCTGCACACCAGTCTGTCAGGGAGGAATTTTGGGAGTGCATATGGAGGGATTGAACATCCGAAAACTCTGATGTAGGATAAATTCTCCTCTATAAACCAGTCAGCAGCTACCTTGAGGCTTCCTATGACCAACTCTGAAATGCGGGGAGGTGTACAGCCGTATATCATCTGATGTATTGTTATTACCACGAAATGACAGATTTCATAGAATGAGTCCTTGGTGTTTTCTTCCCAAAGTTTAGAATGATATTCATGAATATGTTCCGGGTAAGTTGGATTCCAACTCCAATTCATCAAAGGGAAAGGAGTTGTGAAGCATATAGCATCCATGATGTATGCAAACATATAAAAGGATATTGGTCGGCCTTTGGATCTTGCAGTCTGATATTCCATGACCTCCTTCGTTATGTTATCAGATAAAATCTTATCCCAATTGAAGTTGTAACCTTCTACTACCTCGTGAAAAAGAGGTACCCATTCTGCAGGGAAATGGGTAGGACTCTTCTTCCCGAAAAGTCTACATAGCATCATCACCACATAGACCATATACTCATTTAATGAGGCTGTGGAATAAATACCATGGGTGTCGGCCCTGAATTCTTCTTCATTTCTCCACCAGTCTTTGATTATGCCAGGATACATTTGGTCTGACTCAAAACATTCTTTCCTTTGAAAATCAGTCACAAAATTTTTATTATAAATATACATGGGACTAGGAGACATTTTATACATTACTTATATATGCTCTGGTCTGAAAGAGCCAATGACGACCCCATGACTGTCCATAATGCTTCTCGTCTGCATGTATGTTCACTCTAAGGCCCAAGTGATCATGTCATTATAAGTCATGAGTTGCGACCGTGTAGCCACTTTGTGAAGCTTAGACTCTGCTATGTCTCAGAGTTTGTTGTTGGCATCATGAGGGAAATTCATAATTTCATAATCTAGAGTTTCGAAAATTTGCCTCCAGGATTTTATGGAATCGATGACATGCGGTATTGTATCAGATACAATGTCTCTGTCTGGGCTCGAGATTTCCGCAACTTCCTCACTTTTCTTGGGTGCCTTCTTAAGTTCCATGATATTTGCACTGGACCAGAAACCTGTTTACAGAGAAAATGTGTATAAAACTAGATAAATGTGACTTGCTACAGATGTAAAGGATAAGAATGAAGTTCAAAACACAGGACCTTATTAACCCTTAATTTGTGTTATAACGAGCGTACAGACACAGTCGATGAAAAATTAATGCTTTAATGGAAAGATATGCCTGGAGATAGGCTTTCACGTCAAAAGTATCTTCATTTATCCGTTATTAATACTATCGTATATCGACGATTTCAAAACTAGAATTTCGAGAATCTTTGCCTTCCTCAATTCCCAAAATGCGAAAAGCAGCTTAGTTATCACTAATCATGTTTTAAAAACAAATTAACCTTAATCTTAGGCTTTGTTTAAAGAAAATTGGATTTCACATTTCGGAACTTCGGGGATCCTGTTGTCAGGAGATATGTCATAAGAAAACCCTGTATTGTAAAATTGCGATGGGATTAGTGAGGCGCTAATCATTCATATTAATGCTTTAATTGATCAAGATTAATGATTAATTACTTTTTTACTTTTCGGAAAATCGAGGATTGGGAGTTCGAAGGTTGAGAGTTCGAAAATGCTTTAGTAGAAGGAAACCCGAATCGCAAAAGATTAAGGGAAAGATGATTGCGTTTAGGAGTTTAATTAATTACGGATTAAAGAGTACTTTGTGGAATGGGAAGGAAAATGT
>SNQJ01S0016814.1:327988-344404 GCA_010110895.2 Picea sitchensis | reverse complement strand
CTGTTTGAAAAAACCCTTTTTTTCTTAACAACAAAGTCTGTCAACTCATTTAAATACCTATGGGTTAATCTTCTCATCTGCCTTCAAAAATCATGGGCTTCAGGGAAATTATTAAGGGAAACCTTTTGTCATCTAGTCTAGGGAACTTCCTTGAGAAAAACCGATCAGTCATTCCTGTTAGGATAACTAATAAGGTTAGGATCAACCTAGACATGTTTATGATCCAACTAAAGTCAAAGAAATAAAAACACAACCTACTCTCTTTTCTTGAAAGTTTGTTTGAGAGTTTTCACGACCAAAGCGAGACCCCTCTGTTCTCAGGAAAATTTATGATTAGAAATCCATGGTTGGGTGGGAAAAAGGCTTTACTATGGTAAGGGGGAGGAGGGTAAGGTTTTTTTTTTTAGAAAAACTGTTGTACATATGACTATTCTTAGAGAATTTCTTAATTAGCTTTTATAACCTTTTCTTAAGTCCCCCTTTTTTATTATTTCAAGAACTTCTTTGTTTGAGTTTTTTTATTTTTAAAATGGGATTTCATACCTTTATTAGCTCCTATATTGCCAGCCCAAAGATTACTCATTCATTACCTTTTTATGGTCAGATACTTGATAGGAATACCTACGCGTGTCACCTTTCAGTTCCTCAAATCCACTGTTTTGTGAGAAACTTTCCCTGCGGATAACATAACATTATAATCATTAGGAAATGTAATGAAATAAACTTTTATTTATTTGTTTTATTTTATATATATATATATATATATATTGAATCTATACAAAAATCATGAAAACAAACCGGTATGTACAATGAGAATTTAGAAACACATTATTGCATGAAGTGTTTAAGATGCCTCCCATTTACAGGGGCATTGAGAATGTTTCCATCCAGGTTTTCTAATAACCAAGCATTTTTTTCTTCAAAGGCTGAAATCCTGTATGGGCAAGACCAGATTAGATCGAATTTGCCATGTTTTCCAACGTCTTCTTCCTGACTTCCTATTTTAGGACCAAGTCGCCAAGGAGAAATTCTCTATATTTAGCTTTCTGATCGAATAAGGCCTTCATTTTATCCTGATATCTTTGCAACCTTTCATTTACTTCGGCCCTATTTTGCTGAACTTTGACTAGCTGGTTTATCCTTTTGGTAACGTCATTGGGTTCTTCATTTGAATCCTTCCAGAGTTTCATTACTGGCAGAGCAAGGTTTATTGGTAAAATGACATCAGTGCCATATACCATCTGGAAAGGGGAAATCCCAATTGATCTTTTAGTACTTATTCTATTGGCCCATAGAGCATATTTTAAATGGATATGCCACACTTTCTTGTTTTCAGTCAAAACCTTTTTTATCATGGTAATTAGGATTTTGTTGGATGATTCAGCCAGACCATTACCTTGTGGATAGTAAGTTGTGGAGTGTCCTAGTACTATGTTATATTTTTGGAAAAAATCTATCATGGCCATTGAATTATATGCTTACGCATTATCAGTGACTATATTTCGAGGACAACCGAACCTGGATAAAATATTATCTTCCAAAAAACTGATTACTACCGAATCAGTTGCATTTCTTGTGGGGATAGATTCCACCCATTTAGTGAAATAATCAGTAGCAGTTAGGATCAATTTGTTCTATGCACTGGAGTGTGGATGGATTTCTCCAATGAAATTAAGTCCCCATTGCTGAAACGGGGCTTCAGTTTTAACTGGAATAAGGGTAAAAGCTAGGACCTTCTGCTTTCTTGTGAACAAGTGAAAAGGGACACAATTTCAGACTTTAGTGTTCACCTCTATGAACAATTTGGGCCAATAATATCCAGCTCTTAAGATTTTATAAGTTGTTTCTCACCACGCATGATGTCCTCCACACACTCCGACATGGAATTCATCCATAACCCCTTCTGTTTCAGTTTCGACTAAACACCTCAGTAGGAAACCCAAGGGGTCTTTCCAATACAATTTAGCATCTATGATACAGTATTTTACAGCATGTAACTTTAGCATCCTAACTTTAGACGGGGTTAAATCACTAGGACATTGAAGCATAAGTAGGTAATGGACGATAATGCGATACCAGGTTGAAGTAGAAAACTTGTCTTGAATTTTGGTTGTAGGTGCAGTGACATCAAGCTCATCTATTTCCAGAAATCCCTCGTTCTCTTGTAGTTGATTTATCCCAAGTGCTTTTAAATTCGATTCGGCAAGCAATTTGGCCAAACCCTGACCTTTGATAATTTTAGTTCGTTTGACTTCTAGGTCAAATTCCTGGATCTTAGCTAACCACCTGCCTCTTCTTCTGTCGTTGTCTGGTTGCACGAGGATATCTTTAACATAGCTAGAGGGTACATAAGAAATGATCTTTGAGTGAAACACATAAGTTCTGAAATCCTTGAGAGATTTCACCATTACATAGGCCTGTTTCTCCAATATATCATCTTTCAACTCAACATCTCTGAGACTTTTGGTAAAAACTGCAATAGGCCGCTCACAACTTTCCTCGGTTTTTTGTAACAATACAACTGTGATAGTATGTTCTGAAGCAAAAGAAAAAATCAAAAACTCTTTTGTGTAATCTAGGCTTGCCAAGACTGGTGATTTTCTTATTACTTTCTTGATGCGTTGAAATGATGCTTTGGCTTCACTTGTCCATTTCACTTCATTGTCCCTTTTGAGCATATCTGTTATCAATTTTACAATTTCAGCAAAGTTAGGGATGAATCTCCTCAAGAAATTTATTTTTCCTAAAAAAGACTGAATTTCTTTTACATTTCTAGGAAAATTTATAGTATCTATTGCCTCAACCCTTTTTGGATCGATTTTGATTCCATATTTAGACACGATATGGCCCAAGAGTTTACCTTCTTGCATTGCAAAACGAGAATTCGTGGGATTGAGTGACAAACCAAATTTTCAACATTTCTCAAAGGTTTGTTTAAGGTGCATTAGATGTTTTGCATCAGATTTAGAGAACACAGTTAGGTCATCAATATAGATAACAACGAACTTATCACTTTCACCCATGAAAGCGATATCCATGGCTCACTGAAAAGTTTCCCCTGCATTCATTAAACCAAAAGGCATTTTATCCTACATAAAAGTACCCCAAGGGGTAGTGAGAGAAGTTTTTTCTTTATCGTCCTGATGCACTGCGATCTGATTGTAACCTGAAAAACCATCAATCATAGACATTCTGTTAGCTCCAACTACTTTTTCTAAAACGTGATCCATCTTAGGTAATGGGTAATTGTCTTTGAGTGATGATCGATCCAGGTTTCTGAAATCGACACACAATCTAATCTCATCGTTTTTCTTTCTCACTAGGACTGAATTAGCTACCCACTTAGAATATCTCAGTGGGACTACGATTTTAGCATCCAAGAGTTTTTTGACCTCTTTTTCTATCACCGGTAATAAGATAGGGTTAATCTTCCTGAGTTTCTGCCTAAAAGGTTTGACGCCTAGTTTTAGTGGAATTTTATGTTCCATGATAGTCATATCGTAAGTTCTCAACTCGTCATAAGACCAGGAAAAAACGTCTTTGTATTTTTTAAGAAACTCAACATATTTACTCTTGATTTTGGGAGACAAGTATCTGGATACTTTAACTAATCTAGGACTCTCATCGGTACCTATATTGAAATCTTCGACCTCTTCTGGTTGAGGCTATAAGGTAGTCTTCAAAGGGATGTCATCATGATTAAAGAGCCTTTCTAAGGGAATCAGGCCCTTGGGGTATCTGATTATTTTTTTAAACAAGCATACAGTGACTAGCGATTTTATCCTGGAACTCTTGGGGGTCTTCCCCTTCCTACATGATCCAAATAGGATCATTCTGGTTCTCTTGATCAACATGCATTTCGGCGAACTCATCTACTGTTTCTAAAAAATTTTAGAGTTGTTCATCATCCTCAAAGACTTGCCAATGTTGTATTTTATTGGGTATGGAAGACCTATGTCTCATTTGTATATGATATTTTAGTTTGAAAGTAGTGGGAGGTGCGAAAGTCGAAGAAACTTTGGCTAAAGCATCCACCTATTGATTTTATGCTCTCGGAATGAAGTGAATATTAACCAAGGAGAAAACATTTTTGATTAGGTCCCAAACACAATTTCGATATGAACTTAACCTAGGATGTTTGGCCTGGTAATGATGATTAACCTATTTCACGATCAAATCTGCATCACCAAAAACTTCCAAGTTTTTAATTTCCATTCTCCTAGTGGCCTCTAACCCTAACACTAGAGCTTTGTACTCACATACGTTATTAGTGTGGTCAATGTTCTCCTATATCCTATAAGAGAAAGGGATAACAAATTGGTTATCAGGTGCCACAAAAATTACTCCAGCCCCAGCTCCAAGATAAGATGAGGCACCGTCAAAAAACATTCTCCAAACACCAGTGCTATATACATCCTGTTCTATTTGTTCTTTTTATTAAATGCATCAACATCATCATCTATAGATAATATACAATTACCTAAATCCTGATCAACAATATATACAGGATAATTATTTGGGCTGAGAGGGTCACTAACCGTAAATGCTAACTTGGTTTCCCTGTACAATCGCGTGAATTGTCCTCCGAAAACTGGAATTATTGCATACATCATATCAAGTTGAAGAGAACCTCCAAGTTTAGCACCCCAGGACCGGGACAAGAGCATGACATATTTAGGGGGTATATTTGCGACAACCACATCCATTAAAATGCTTTTTGCAGGTACCTGTGCAAGGTTTACAACTAATTCTTTTATCATTCCTATACACTTGACTTTCCTCGAGTCAAATGAATATAAATATCCATAAGGCCTGGTGATTTCAAGGCCAAGTTTGCCCATGATTGATTTAGGCATCACATTGTGAGAGGCCTCAGAATCTAGCATGCAATTATGGAGCAGATGGTTGAAGATAGTCAAAGTGATGTAGAAAGGGGCAACAATGTCTCTGGCACCTTATAAGTGTGGGACAAAAATTATGTTAGGCATATCATATTCTAAGTTAATAACATCAACCTAACTTTCATTTTCTGAAAAACTAATCATTTTAACAATTTGTTTTCGATATATCGGGTTTTTGGCCAGTTCGACGAGGGGAATAAGGATTTTGATCTTATTGATTTCGTTCTCTAGATTAAAACTTCTAATGGTTTTTTCGATTTCCATGGTTTGAGTCTCCAACCCTTTCTTTTCAACTTTCCTTGGTTGAGGGACCTTTGTTTCGGTAATAGGGGTGTCTAGTTTCTGCATGCTTAAGGGTGGCGTTTCCGTTGTCTTTGTTTTAATAGACTGTATGTTAGCGGTCTCAGTCCCTTCAATCTATTTTTCAGTGATTTTTGAAACTGCTTGGTCATTTTCAACCCTCGACAGTATCTTTTTAACTGGAGTGGTTGTGGAAACCCTGTTTCTAGGTCTTAGGTTGTACTTCTGGTGGAGCTCGGCTATTATACCATCCGCTATTCCCTGATAGGTCGAATATTCTGAAACACAGCTATTCTTGTTACTCTCAGTCCTATACTCTATAGTCAAACAATTTTCGTAGTCGTGTCTTGTTATATAAGGTTGTAAGCAGTCATTGCCAAGATTGTTCATATCCTCTTCTAACTCCTCAAAATCCTCCACGTCTTGTCCTCCTATAAAGTTTTCACTTTTAAAAGGGGTTTGGATTTTTTCATCTTCATTCTTAATTTGTTTTTGGTGGTTTTGAGGATTAGGGTTCTTCTTGAAATCCTTTCTAGAGTAATGTTCAATCTTAGATTGATCTAGTTCCATTCTTGATATTTTGTTTGACAGTTCTTTGATGATTCTAGCCATCTCATTCATTTTTTCTTCTAAAGATCTTCCTGATCCAGAGGGTCCTCCTTGCTCTCTGTATCTCTTGATTTCTTTGTTTCCAGTCTCAAATTTGGTTTTCAGCTTCCCTGATGCCATCATGTTAGATTCGATTTCCAAGGCATCATCTTGCATCTTGGTGAGATCTATTGATCTTCTCTCCCTTAATAATAGGGAGAAGTCGGGGTCAAAAGCTCCAGGGAAAGTCACTTTCACTTCAAGTTGTGAGAGTTTGACCTCGGTTGGGATCTTATTGTACAATTTATTGAGTCGTTAGGTAAACTCAAGAACTGATTCAGAGTTTTTCTTTCGAAGAGCCCCGAATTCGATTAGATAATAAAGATGTCCACTCACCCCACTGTCTGATAAAAGCATTTTCAAGTTCATCGTATGACGATATAGATCCAACTGCTAGGCCTTGAAACCAGGTTCTTACTTGCCCTTCAAAGGTTTGAACCAAGAGTCTGGAGTAAACATATTCATTTTCCAACCCAAGAATGTCAGCAAATTGATTGAAATTTTTTATGTGTTCAGCTTCTATTAAATCGCCCTCTCCCATGAACTTGGGCAGGTTTTTCATGTAATTTTATGGTAAATCATGGAGAGGAAATGGTAGAACCAGAGGGGCATATCTTGCATAAACCTTTGCAAATATCCAAGGAGGTGGTACTTGACCGCCTGCTCCTCCTCCTGGACCACCTACGACAGCACCTCCTGCCCCACCTACTCCAGCTGTGCCCATTGTGGCTTTAGCAGTAAAATTTTGGGGGTTATAAGGAAGGGTTTCAAGAAATCAGTTATTGACAGGGAGGAAACTTGAGAAAAAGGAGCTTGGGGAATGTGGACCTGTTCCTTCAGAATCATAGGGTGAAAATATAGGTGAATCAATAGAATTTGAGTCGAGATATATAGGATAATTGTTTGATTTTTGAGAGGTGGGAATTGAACCTCGAGAAGCGAGGGAGAGTCGGTCGCAACAGGAAGTGAGGTAGATCTTCATTCTCGATTGATGTGAGAAATGACTGAGAAAGCTCTGGTCTTAAAAAATGGCAGAACCAAATCTAATTCAGGGGTTGTAACTTTATCAGCGGAGCATTCCCCATAAGAGGGTGGAATACTTGATTCACTGTGTTGATCTTCGGGGTCAGACTGTGTAAATTTATGTTGATAATTTTTACTTGTCGATGAGGAAGTCTGTCGAAAGTATCTTCTTGATTTTATAATTTTTTCTGGGTCGCAAAAGGCCAAATCTGCATGTCGTTTGGATTCTTCCTGGTGTTCTTCTAGTTAAGAGCCAGTTTAGACAATGTGGAGTCACCAAGTGAAAGATAAAGGTAGCTTTAGAAGGCTTCCAAACTTTCTTCACTATCAAAGAAGGAAAGTGTCAATGTCGTTCTTCCCAGGGAAAAAGCTTCATTTCTCCATTCCCCGGCAACGGCGTAAAAAAGATGTTGTTCCTGAGTTTATACTTTAAGGATCTAAAGCATACTATCAAGGTATCTGGAAAGATAGAGGAAGTTGAGGATAGAAAAAACGATGATTAAAAGGTGAGGACTATAGTTGGTTTCTCAACTATCTCTGTCAAAGTTCCCAGTTTTCCTGAATACTGATATCTCTCTCAATTGCTGCCCATGAACGTTCTAACTCAACCCGGTTATTTGTTGTTTGTAAGATAGTGTTAAATAAATTTAGAGTGATGTTGGTTTGATCTGAAAGACTGGGTTCAATGCTAGGCTGCCTTGAAACTGGTACTGTCATGAAGGATAAATGTAAAGGAGATATAATCATGTGTTTTCTTTTTAGGCTTCGTTATCTCTATTTCACAATGCAAAGAGAATGATTTTAAAACACAAATTAATAGGATGAATAAACTTTAGGCCGTTTCTTGTATCTGAGTTAAATTTAAAGGAAAGGAAACATGCATGATATGAGGAAAAACATAAATCTATTAACAAGGTGAGGCATCAATTTAAGAGGAATCTCACGTTGTAACAGAAGACTATGAGACAAGAAAAATATTAATGAAGCATATGATATTGAAATCTAAACATTTTTAGGTCGTGTATCTGCTGATAACTGATACAGAGGAAAAAATGTACATGATTTAAATAACAAGAATAATAATTTCCACAGTAGAGGTTGTACTAAATTGTAGCCAAGCATTCATCAATAAGATATATAAAAGAAAGATGAAAAGATAGGGGAACACATAACTCAGACTTGACAAAATCTGGAATCTTCAATTTGCATTTCTATTAATTCAGAGTCTCTTTAAAATTACTTCGTCACGATGCCTTTTTAGATAAAGAAAAAATCCTTTTTTCAGTCTTCTCTCCTTGTATTTATACAAGGTCATCAATACTTGATGGTTAGCAATTTCCTACTTTTTAGGAGAAAAATAGTTACAAAACTGCAACCTTAACCGTTGCATGATTAACTTTTGTTTGTCTATCATTTCAATAGTATAAGCTTTCAAACGATACTTCACTATTTAGTTGAAGTCTCTCCCTCCTTTGATGTTATACATTCAATACATTTCTCCATAAAATGAACAAAATTTCTAGGAGGTGTCGGAAGCTCCTTAGTTTCAAACAGATAAAACTTTCTTTGGACCTTTGGAAACTGGTCTTCAAAACCTTTATCGACAAACCTGATCACTTACAACTTTAAATTGGGTTGTACCAGCCATCTGTATATTAGGTTGGCATTGATTTCCTTCAAATGTGAAATTTCTGCCTGAATCTCCTTCAAGCCCTCTTTGCAGTTCAACTGTTGTTTCACAATGTTTATTTACCCCAGTGGCTCAGAGCAATCATTTCTTTCAATACCTAATGTTTGATTATCCAAAGAATCAAATATTTCCTCACAGTCGTCTTTGATTTCTTTGACTAACTTATTGTTTTCAGATATGTTTGTTTCCCATACCCTGAGCATGATGTCTCCTCTTATCTATTCTGTGACAGAAAGCTTTAGATTTTTTGACATCTCTCTGTTTCCTGAAAATGCAACTATTTTCTGGAAGGTATTCCTTGCTTATTTAGCCTCCTTTTCCAATAAAATAATATTATCAAGGGATTTTCTTACCTCTTGAAAGTAATTATGGATGATCTCTATTTTGGAGATCAATTTATATTGCTCGGCTTCTATCTTTGTGTGTGATTCCAGTGAGAGGGTCTGGAAAGCCTTTAAGTCTATGACCTAACCTTCTGTCAAATTTAACTTAGCCTGTAGCTTCTTTACAAGCTCCTTTTGTTGAGTAACCTGCACTTGACTTGCTTGTATCCTCTGGTTCATTTCATCTAGGCTTGATTTGAGTGATTGAATTTCTTTCCTTTCAACAGCCCTGACCTACTCCAAGCTTTTATTCACCTCTTCTCTAATGTTTTTCTCAACATTATTTAACTGGTATTCCAATTGAGCTATTCTATGGTTACTCTTCTTTATCCTTGTTCTCATGTTCTCCATAGTAAAAAGGTTTGTTGTTGCCATGGCTCCCATGGAGCCTGCTACCTCTATAGCGAAATCCTCCTCTTCCAAATTCTGACCATCTACCAAGACCCTATGCTTCTTCACCATACCCTCCTCTCTCATATACATCTCTTATTTTAGAACAACCTTCCTCTTTTTGCTGAAAAAATAATCAAAAGGAGGGATCTCATCTCTGGAGATAGGGGTGAGATCACTAACATATATGGCTCCCATCTGTGGGAGTCCAAAGGCAGACTGTAAAGGGATTAAGGAAGCTATGGGACTTCCTATCTCTATAGATATTTTTTCTCCTATGGCCTTAGGTATATTGACATCAACAGCAGGTGATGAAGGGGGAGTGGACTTACTGGACTCGGGAGGTGTCCTAGACCTCCTCTCTATTTCCGTCTCTCAATTTTCTGTCTATAAGGCTTCTTCATTTTGTGAAGACCTTTCAGTCTCCCATGGAATTTCCCCGGGGTTGAATTTATTCTGTGTTTCTTGTCTGAAGGCTGGAGGAATATCCTCTTGTTCCTAAGGAAGGGTGATTGCTTCTCCTTGTAGTACTTTGGGAAGCCCACTCTATCTATTCTTTTGGAAGGTCTAAAAACTAGCTTGCAAGTCAGATGGCAGTGTCTGTACCCTCTCTAACACCTCCTCATAGGTCCTAGTCCCTTTGAACATGTCATCACAAGGGGAATTCTCATGTTCATAAGCCTTCATATTACAATGGGCCATGTGTTTTCCCACTAACTGGTAAGGATCGTGCTTCCTGTGCTCGAAGTATACCAATTTTACCTCCTCCAGCGCTGCCGCTTCAACTTCGGAATGACCCAAGTTGAGTAACGAAAATTTCCCAATTTGAACAGGAAAAACTGGCCAAGACTTATTTTGAGCCATCTTTAGTTCTATCCCAATTCCACCTGTTACTATTTGATGAGCTACCTCCCTGCACACCAGTCTATCAGGGAGTAATTTTGGGAGTGCATGTGGAGGGATTGAACATTGGAAAAATCTGATGTAGGAGAAATTCTCCTCTCTAAACTAGTCAGCAACTTCCTTGAGGCTTCCTATGACCAACTTTGAAATGCAGGGAGGTGTACAGCCATACAACATCTGATGTAGTGGTATTACCATGAAATGACAGATTTCATAGAATGAATCCTTAGCGTTTTATTCCCAAAGTTTAGAATGATATTCATGAATAGGTTCCAGGTAAGTTGGATTCCAACTCCAATTCATCAAAGGGAAAGGAGTTGTGAAGCATATAGAATCCATGATGTATGCAGACATATAAAAGGATATTGGTCAGCCTTTGGATCTTGCAGTTTGATATTCCATGACCTCCTTCGCTATGTTATCGGATAAAATCTTATCCCAATTGAAGGTGTAACCTTTTGCTGCCTCATGTAAAAGAGGTACCCATTATGCAAGGAAATGGGTAGGACTTTTCTTCCCGAAAAGTCTACATAACATCATCGCCACATAGACCATATACTCATTTAATGAGGCTATGGCATAAATACCATGGGTGTCGGCCTTGAATTTTTCTTTGTTTCTCCACCAGTCTTTGATTATGCCAGGATACATTTGGTCTGACTCAAAACATTCTTTCCTTTGAAAATCAGTCACGAAATCTTTATTATAAATATACTTGGGACTAGGAGACAGTTTATACATTACTTGTATATGCTTCGGTCTGAAAGAGCCAATGACGACCCCTTGGTTGTCCAAAATTCTTCTCGTCTGCACATCTGTTCACTCTAAGGCCCAACTGATCATGTCGTTATAAGTCATGAGTCACGACCGTGTAGCCACTTTGTGAAGCTCAGACTCCGCTATGTCTCAGAGTTTGTTGTCGGCATCATGAGGGAAATTATTAATTTCATAATCCAGAGTTTTGAAAATTTGCCTCCAGGATTTTATGGAATCGATGGCATGGGGTATTGTATCAGATACAATGTCTCTGTCTGGGCTCAATATTTTTGCAAATTCCTCACTTTTATTGGGTGCCTTCTTAGGTCCCATGATATTTGCACTGGACCAGAAAACTGTTTACAAAGAAAATGTGTATAAAAATGGATAAATGTGACTCACTACAGATGTAAAGGATAAGAATGAAGTTTGAAACACAAGATATTATTAACCCTTAATTTGTGTTATAACGAGCGTGCAGACACAAGTGATGAAAAATTAATGCTTTAATGGAAAGATATGCCTGGAGATATGCTTTCGCGTCAAAAATATCTCCATTTATCCGTTATTAATACTGTCATATATCGGCGATCTCAAAACTGGAATTTTGAGAATCTCTGCCTTCCTCAATTCCCGAAATGCGAAAAACAACTTAGTTATCTCTAATCATGTTTTAAAAACAACTTAACCTTAATCTTAGACTTTGTTTAAAGAAAACGCGATTTCGCATTTTAGAACTTCAGGGATCCTGTTGTCAGGAGATATGTCATAAGAAAACCCCGGATCATGAAATTGCAATGGGATTAGTGAGGCTCTAATCATTGATATTAATTCTTTAATTGATCAAGATTAATGATTAATTACATTTTTACTTTTCGGAAAATCGAGGATCGGGAGTTCGAAGGTTGAGAGTTCGAAAACGCTTTAGTAGAAAGAAACCTGAATTGTGAAAGATTAAGGGAAAGATGATTGCGTTTAGGAGTTTAATTAATTATGAATTNTTAATATGTTAAACAATTTTGAGATTTAGGCACCGGGAAAATGGGATGGATGAAGATCATACCTCGAGAAAAACTGAATCTCGAAACCTGAAAAAGGAACGGAAGGATCTGACTCCCTTTTTTTGGACTAAGGGCGGCCCCGTGACTTAGGAAAAGATGAAGCTTCAGTTTTAAGGGGTAGAAAAATTTAAACTTCATGTCAACAATAGGTATGACTACGATAAGGGTGAAGAGAGAAATCCAATGAAATAGATCTCAAATACTGGTGCTAATAGGATCTAGACTACAGAGTTATACTTCGATCTGAATAATACTGCACTGATGAAATGCAAAAATGGTTAACAAGAAGAAATGTGTAGAAATTTCACAACTCGAATGCAGGAGACATAGTTTTGCCACAATAGATCTTGTCTGTTCTGTTTTTGGTTCCATCTCAAGGGTTAGGTATTCAAGGGTTCTACATACAAGGATTTTCCCTATGTTATAGCTCTCTGATATACGTGTGGAGTCCAACAGTAGTACTCAACCCGATATCTCAGAGAACCAACTAAGGAGGCTAGACTGTGCCCTTAGCTGTACTACTCGACTACCGAGGTAATAGAGAGTATCTTCCCAAGTGTTGTTCTTGGTGGCACTATAGCAGTCAAGCGGCCGATCGGTTTATCTATGGAGGGCTTCAGGAGATCTAGGTCGATCTGTATACAAGTGTTTTTTGATGCTCTACCACTTGAAGGGGTACCAACAGAGTTTACAAGGTTGGCCAATAGATGTGTGCTTAAGTACCACTTGTATTTCCTATGTGTATGAATCCCCTATCGCGGGTTTATGCACGTAACGACAGATCTCTGTAGCTTAAAGACGCCAGAATACGTCTCTAACTTGAAAAAAAATTAACCACAATTTTCTGTTGAGGAAGGTGCTCTGATACCACTTGTAATATTCCAGATATAAAAAAGTATGCAGAACATAAATAAATAGCTAGAAATGACAGATGAACAACAATATAATTAGAAAAACACCACAATAATACCAAAATGATACTAGAAGAACACCAGAAAGAGCACTTCGATTACTTAGAGCAATGTTCACTTGCCTCTTCGAGGGGGCAACCTCTAGTAGAGCAAATCTCTATTACAATAATATCCAAGACAAAAGTTCTCATACCCTCGACTCCTATTTATACTAAATATGTCTATAAAAAGAACCATCTAGAGGAAGATCCTTCTAGAAGAAAAAGATTCTATTAGGTCTTCTTACATTGGACTTATTCTTCCTTATTGCTAGGCCTTATTAATATTGACCTTTATTACATGGAAATATATTATTCTACCTACATGAGGGGTTAGGTCCCTAACAACAAGGGTGCATGGTATGTGAGTGTGGCCATGGATATTGGCACATTGGATTAAGTTCACTTAATGTCGAATTGCATTTGGAAAATTTTGGTATGTTGAAATGATGCATAGGTAAGGAATGATGTTTCCTTTCATGTTTAGATAGATGTGATGCAACTGTTAGAATGCAAAAATTAAGAATTATTTGTGATTCCATTGTAAATGTGTCGTGAGAATATATATACATGAGAAACTAATAGTTTGCATTGGTTGTGTAAAGAATGAATTGCAGGAAGAATGGTCTTGGATATGGCAGTGTTGTAAGTCCATAGGGAATACCAATGCCAGCTAATTATGAAATATCCAAACTATTGTGAGAAGGAAATATCATTCTTTTGAACTTTGGTTCCAATATGGAACAGATCTAAAAATGAAATGAAATTGTGAATTTGAAAATCTATGGGTAACATATTTGGGAAGAATTTTTGAATGAAAATATATCACAAATTTCTGTATGCATGTGAACAGAGGTGAGATGAATAGATTTGTCTAGGGAGGATAGATGGTGGTTGTCAAATAAGAAAGCATGAAAGAGGGATATTGTTGAATTTTGTGATAAGTCATGATCACCATAAAGAATGTTGTTTTGTGGTAACATAGACCGAAGGGATGCTTTTGGCAGAGAAATCCAGAGGGATGCCTCGACAAGAGAAATCTTGGGGGATACTTCAATTGTAAGACTCAATGAAGTCTCTGAAACTCTTCTTGTGCGAGAAATCTTGGGCTGGAAAGATGGATCACCTAAGTGATTGTATAGTAGCGAAGGGGATTGCTGAGCCTGATCCTAAAAGGAGAGTGACCACAAGGAAGGGGATATTTTGATAGCTCATATGAAAGAACTCAGTGGAGTTTTAAAAAAAAATCATTTGTTGACTAGGATCATGCACACAATGGGTATGTCAAGGAAAGCAGTGAGTCGAGTTAATGAGACAACCATATGGATGCAAAACCATAAAATTCTCAGATAAGTATTAAGCTAATTGTAAACTTCCTCTTTAACTATGGATAACAATAAAATGTTTTTACATAAAAAAAATGTGGTTAATGTGATTGTTGTTTGAAACTGTTGTAGGTATGTGTTGAATGTCAAGATCTTGGGAAATGACTAGACCAAGAAGAGGAATACCATTGTTGAGACAACTGAAATAAGAAGGCATGGTAGGTGTTGCTGAAAAGAAAACCAAGGAAGGTGTTCTTTTAATGGGGAGGGGATTGTAACACCCCTATTCCCCCCCAGCTTGTAATCAATTGTAACTAGTGATTTCCATGCAATGGCATGCAAATATTGTAACTATGTTCCTTTTTTTAATTGTAAATTCCAACATGTGACTCTAGGGTTGAAGCCTTGAAGTATTGTCCATGATATCACTAAAGGAATGAGAGGGGGTTCTCTTAAGCTAAAAGTCTTCAATACTCAAGCCTCCTTGCTAAAATATTTAATTTGGAAGTATTCATATTATTTCCCTCATCCCCAATCTCAAGGAAATTCAATTAATAAAGGGGGTTGGTAGTTGAACAACCCAACCACCCCAATGAATGGAAGTATGGAGGCCTTCCATAACAAACATGAAGTTTTCAACTAGAGGACAACATGAAAGATCACCCTAGGTTCCAGGATTGACCCATGAGTTTCCTTCTGAGAGAAGAAATGGAAGGACAGGTCGAGAACCTTCCCAAGCTATGCACGCAAGAGAAGAAAATGATTTTAAGGAGGAAAAGGGAGTCGGGGGAAGAAGGATGGATTGTGTAAAAACACAATAACAAAAGGAGATTGAGCTCTAAATATTTGGTCTAAGAACCCATAAAACATGACCTGAGATAAGAGAGTTGCAAGCATGATGTTAGGAAGGAAAAAGAAAAACCTTGAAGAGGCTTGAGCTAGGTGGGTGTAAGGAAAATCTCTACCAAGAGTAGAGTAAAGGAGAGTGACCTTCAAATTTTACTAAGAACCTGAGAGATATTCCCTAGTGGTATCATGATCTGGCATGGGGGTGAACATAGTGCTAAGAGTGAATGTATCTGAGCCTATGGTTGGGTGGAAATGAAAACACCCACAGTTAGTTGGTTGGTTGTAACCTGTAATCATATAGGTATATTTTCACTCCATGTAATTAAATGGAGATAAAATATTGATGCATGTGATTGTGTGTAACTGTGTATACCTGGTCAATGGTGTCGATATCGCTCTATGGAAGTCATTTTACTCATATAATAATACATTTGAATTGAATTGCATGTGCATCGCGTGTATGAGAAGGAGGATCATGTGTTTTATCTTAATTGATTTAAGAAACAGTACAACTGATTTCCCCTTGTGAAAATACTTCTATATTCATTGACTTGGTTGTTCCTCCTAGGTGCATAGCAAAGTATTGTTGCAGCATGATGCCTGTGCAAAGAAAAGAGGCTAGAAAGTTAAGAAATGAATAATAATTACCAAAAGGAATGGGATATTGTAATAATATCATGTTGAAGGCCAAAGAAGGTTGATAGACCTTGTGTCATAAACCCCTCCTTTTTAAGAATGATTTTGTGGAATGAAATCCTCATTTGGGTGAATGAGTAGCAAGGCTTATTTCTTGCTGAAAGAATGAAGGAAGAAATGACCTATAACCTGGGAAGTTTTATGTGTAGTTTGAAGAGATTTAAATCTCTATGAAAGTCTCCTTATTGAAATGGAGAACCTGCTTAATGCATATATTCACACAATAAGTGAAGAGAGAATTCCTTAGTCAATTTATGGGAGAACTATAGATATCCTAAAGGCCTCGTAAACCATAGAAAATATCGGGAATAAATCCTTGAACTGCTAAGGCATGATGTCTGTGAAAAGAAAAGAGGCTAGAAAGTTAAGAAATGAATAATAATTCCCAAAAGGAATGGGTGATCCGGATTATTTTCGGCACGAAATGAGAGCGGAGATATAATAAGGAAATGCACAGAGATATCGCGGATATTCAATAATATAACAAAAATGTATCAGAGATGCAACCATAAACACAGATATACAGTAATACACGATTTCTA
>SNQJ01S0016814.1:300144-324537 GCA_010110895.2 Picea sitchensis | reverse complement strand
TGCCATAGTGTTGTATCCACTCCTATAGAATCTAAAGAGATAGAAGAGTCAGTATTACCAGTACATAAATACAATGTACCTACCTTCTCTCCTTTTTCTATCACCAGTGATCTTTTGGTGACCTTCCACACCTTATATGTAAATATGGATATATATTCTTCACTTTCCAGTTGCCTTGTTGAAATTAGATTTTTCCTTAGATTTGGAACATGTCTTTCCTCTTTCAACAACCATTGGTTTCCATTCCTTTGCTTTATTTTTACCTTTCCCATTCCAACAATTTTGCATGGTGAATAATCACCCAAATGAACCTATCCAAAATCACCTTGAACATAATCTAGAAAATGTTTCCTATGGGGTGTGGCATGAAATGAAGCCCCTGAATCTACTACCCGAGACTCATAAATGTTATCTACAGAAAGAATCAAAGAATCTTGTAACACATGACCTGTTACATTTTCTTCTTGATTTTTCTCCCATTGTCCATCTCTTTGTTTCTTTGGAGCTATGCAGTCTTTCTTCAGATGTCATTTCTTCCCACAATTCCAACACTCTGTCTTTCCAAATCTAGATTTGGATCTTCCCTTCCTAGAATTCCTGCGGTTCCATGAGCCCTTTCCTCTATTCTTTTGTCTTCCCCTATTATCCATGTTTAATGCATTACCTGATGTCTCACCTGTTCTTTTCTGTCACATTTACTCACTAAGGATAACACCAACAATAACATCAAATTTTAAAGTGTTTGAACCAGAGACATAGTTACTTACAGCCATGACCAAGTCGTTCCAACTTTATGGCAATGAGCACAATATTAGAAGAGCCTTGACCTCATCATCAAAATCCACTTTTACAGAAATTAGTTGATTAGTAACCGTATTAAATTCATTTAAATTATCTATAGCAAACCCACCTTATGACATCTTCATATTAAATAATCCCTTCACTATAAATACCTCATTGGATGCTGAGGGTTTTTCATACAGTTTAGTTGATGCATCCATCAGCTCCTTCATTGTCTTTTCTTTAGAAATATTGAATGCCATCGACGCTTTTAGGCTCAGTCGTATCGTTCCTAGTGCATTTTTGTTAAGAACTTCCCATTCTTCATCCTTCATGGCTGTCGGCTTCTTTTCTATTCCACCCAATGGTAGGAATAGATCCTTCTGATATAAATAATCTTCCATATGCATCTTCCATAACTGGTAGTTTGGGCCATTAAATTTATTGACCCTAAACTTTCCATCTTCTGCCATTTCTCCCACTCGAATGAGGAACCCTCTTTTCATGTGAGTTACCTTTCTCTCTGATACCGATTGTTAGAAAAACAGGATCACAGAGAAATAAAATAAAACAAATGCAGAAATAAAACACAGAAGATACACAGTACAATAGAGACACAGATATACGTGGTTCACCCAGTGTGGGCTACGTCCACCAGAGAAATTGCCAGGTCCTTCCTTTATTATTATCCAGCAAATGAAGGGATACAACCTACATCACACCTGATGTAACTTCCTCTTATTTCTCTCACAGTCTCCTCACTCAGAATACAATATTTACAATGATACATAGCTGCAATACATTTCCCTCATAAAAGAGGGTTTCATTCTAGGGAAAAAAACCCTAACATAACTTCTACCATGGAGGAGTGTACATTATTTTGGGGTTTAAAGTCTTCATGGGGTATAAACATGGCTGGAAACAAAGACCTCTAAATCACGAAGATAATCAGGCTCCAAAACCAACAAACTTAGGGGCACATACATCAAAGAAGAGTAGCTTTGTAGCTAGGGAAGTATCCAAGGCTTGTTATATAGCAAAGAAGGAAAGGTCAAAGGTAAAATCACCTTGTTTGAGGAACACCCTAGCTAAGGAGAGGACACATGGAAACTAAAATAACAAGGCGGAAAGCTCATATTGGAATGAGTGCTCCACCATTTAAGGCAATATAAAAATATTTATGGCATAATAAAGGTTTTTGTATCCAAATAAAGAGGTTTTAAGTTTTTTTTTCCAAAATATGAAACATTGGTATACAATTACTTAGAAACATCATTAAAAACTAAAAACGATGATCTGAATTAGTGATCAGGTGGAAATTAAAAGTAAACAATACACAATGTCTAAATTTGAAGGTAATCAACAACACAATGCATGTGAATGAGGAATATAGGCACTGTGATTTATGTATTTCTTGAAGCTTATTTTTATCTTACAAGGGGCAATTTTGGAAGTAGATTTTGACTTAGTGGCTTGTTCAAGTATGAAAAAGATGCATCCTTAGAGTAAAATATTCTGGGATATAAGTCACATGTCAAATATCCTTCAAACATGATCTTATATGCTTGAAGCTAAAAGTTCCAGGACCATCAGGGATTTCCTTCAAGGAGGCCTTCTCATAAGTGATAGATTTGGTTGCACTCTTCTAGGAATTCTCACTAAATCCTGGATATTAATGAAACTACATATGAGCCTAAAGATCACCATGCTAAAATATGATGTTTTAGGATACATGAAAAATAAGTTTTAGTTTGGGAATCTTTCTTATGTTGGATCCATCATGGAAAATGAATTTAATATTCCTTTCAAAGTAAAGACCATTGTAGAAATTTAGAGTGGGAGCAATTCAATGCATCAACATGTTTGACTGAGAGATGGGGGTTGTTTGTGTATCTATGTATTAGACTTGGATAGGAGAGAATTATATGCCTTATGGAGACCTCCTTATGCTCATTTGTTAGAAAAAATATATGTCTAAGAGAGAAGAGACTTTTCATGTGCTAGTTTAAGATGACCTCAAGCACCATCTATGGATTCATTTTATCCATGCTTTGAGTATTGTTAATGACAACTATCAACAAGAGATGTGGTAGCAAGAAGGTTATTGATTTCAAAACTAATATCCATGCATAAATAGCCTTTTTTTAATGGTCTATCTATCGTAATGAGGGTGCAAGTTTGGACCCTTTTCTATTATTAAGAATTCATTACCTTTATAAAAAAGGATGGTCTTAATTTTTTATCTGTAAATTGTCGTGGATATTTCATTGGAAGAGTTTGTCACAAAAAATCTGGTAAATAACTGAAATCTTTATTATTAAGGTTATTTTTCCTTTAGATTTCAAAAATACTTAGTTATTGACTTTTTCTGCTTATGCATGAAATAGATAAAATGTGAAAAAATGGAGAATAGTAAAATACAATCACACCATACACAAATAATCACAAGATATGACCTGGGAAACCCACTATGAAAAAAAACCTAGCTAGAAGGTGAGGTTTCTCTGCTTTCTTTACTCTGGTATAGAAATGATGCAAGTACAAAGAAAGAGGCACTCTATGTGGAGTTTCCTTTGACCAATGACATCTATGGCTACTACATAATCTATCCTCCTCTGTTATGCTCACAAAATTTCACTCTTAGATGTTTTTCTCAGCTATGGAACAAGATGAAATGAAAAATAATGAAACCCCCTTCTCCTCCTAGTGGCTCGGTATTTAACATAGCCTGATAGCTATCTAGGGGTAGGATTTTGACTTCCTCAACCCTCAATTATGAAATTACATATGTGGCTAACCCCATATGTGTGAGTAACGGGGGTGGATGTGCCATCCTCCCATACCATGGTGGTCAACATAGTAGGTCAACTTGCGGGAGGTATAACTTTTGCATATGAACTCTGATTGATGCACGGTTTGCATCGTTGGAAAGGTCTCAATGTGTAGAATAGCGTCATGAGGATCTAGCTATGCTAGGAAATTTTTAACCCAAAAAAATGTTGTTTGATGCCCCAAAATGACCTTGAAAGGTTTCAGACCCCAATTTTCCAAACTGTGACTTGCCACTAAAATGGCCCAACAGGATGATTCCCCCAATGTTTTCGACTATGAAAGGATCGAGATAGATGAAAAAAATATAATGATCCAATTTGAATCACACCTCCCCATTTAGGGAGGCTTTTGGTCCCCAAAATCTTTACTAATTGAGGTGAGGAAATTTGTCCTCTACCTTATCCCTAGAGTACCTCTTTTCTTTTCCTAGAAGTTGTCCTTTCAACCCAATTTTCCAAAGGTCATGATGCCCCCATCTTGTAGTTCTTGACCACTTCTGCAAAATTGTGTCCTCTTATAACTATAGCTGAGCATCTCGTGCTAAGTCCTCTATGGAATGTAGGAGTTGATCCTCCTCCTGATCAAACATGGAAGGCTTATAGAGTTTGAGATTCTCCACATTCACTTATGAGTAAATGTGCATGTATGGGGGTAGACCGATCTTTTCCAATACCTCGAGAGTACCATACCATAGATCCTTGATCTTCTTACCATGAACCTATATCCTTTCCTTAATTAGTTGTAACCATACTCTGTCTCCCACTCTAAATGTTCTCTATGTTTATGTTAGCCATGTGTAGCCTTGTACTTTTCATGTGACTTATTCAATGTCTATTGTACTTGCAAATGGATCTGCGTGATCTTCTCAACAATTTTTTCTTCTTTTAATGTGTCTCTTGTGAGGTCCTCCCTCACTCCTACTTGTTTTCCATATACAACATCTAAGGGTGAAGGTGGAAAATATTCAAAGAAAGCTTCTTCAAAAGGTGACGTACCAATAGAAGTGTGGATTTTTCTATTATAAGAGTGTTGTATATAGATCAGATTTTCATCTCAGGTCTTTAGATGCTTCTGATTATAACCCCTCAAAAGTTGCACCAAAGTCATGTTGACTACTTCTGTTTTCCCATCTATCTATGGATGGAATGTTGTAGACTTCTTCAACTTAGTGTCCATCTTCTCCCACAATGTAGTCCAAAATGCACTGAGAAATATTGTATCCCTATTTTAGATGATGCTCCTTGGTATCCCAAAGTGCACCCAGACTTGTTCAAAGAACTTATTTGATGCTTCTTATCCATTCATAGTATTTTTACAAGGCATGAGAATGCACATTTTTTTGAACCTATCAACTACCACAAATACAAATTCATGTCCCTTCCTGGTTGTTGGTAAACCTCCCACAAAATCCATGGAAATACTTTCCCAAGGTTGAGTGGGTACAGGTAAGGTATGATATAGACCTTACTTCTTGTTATTGGGCTTGTTGGTACAATAAAGTATACATCCTTTAATATATAGTGCTACATATTCTTGCATTTTGGGCTAGTACACATACCCATGTAAGTTGGAAATTGTCTTCCCAACACCAAAATCCCTGCAACCCTGGGGGTTTTAGCCTCTTGGATAAGATGCAACCATTCACCTTTAGGAACACAAATCATATCGATATTGTAGAGTAAACCATTCTTGAAATAATATTCAACCTTGTCATCACCTTCTTCTATATGAATTTGGCCCTATAGTTGCTAAAACACCTCCTTGAGATCTTCATCTTTTGTGTATGCCTCTTTATATGCATCATGGGTAAAAGGCTTCATGTGCATAAGAATTCACAATGTTGTAATCTTGGATGTGGGTGGTCATGAAATCATGTCTACCAACTTATTTGTGGTACCCTTCTTATACTTTATGAGAAAATGAAATTTTTGTAAAATCCCCATCCACTTGTAATGCATGGATTGTTGTATCTTACTCTAGGCCTGCAAATATTGTAGTGGCTAGTGATCTATGTGGATGATGGTCTCCTTGTCCATCAGATAGTGCTTCCAATTTTTGAAAACTTGTACCAAGGCATATATCTCCTTGTCATAGGTAGGTTAATTGAGAACTTCCCCATGAGATACTTTAGAATGATAGCATACAAGCCTTCCTCCTTGTATCAATATTGCTCCCATGGAATACCCACTTGCATTTGTCTCCACTTCAAAGGGATTTTGCAAGTATGGTAGTGTGAGAATTGGTGCTTGAATGATATTTATTTTCAACTCATCAAAGGCCTTATGTTTATTCTTCACCCACTGGAAACTCTTACCACTAGTTGTTATGTCATGGAGTGGTGCAACTACTATTGAAAATGAAGCTATGAACTTTCTCAAGTATTGTGTTTCCCCAAAAAAACTCCTAACTTCAGTGACATTTGTAGGACTTGGCCATTTCATGATGGCCTCCATATTTGTGGGATCTATCTTGAGATCCCCTCCATCGATCACATACCCCAAATACACCAAAGACTGTCAAGCAAACTCACATTTATTGAGATTGGCCAGTAGCTAGTGATTTTTCAGAGTCTCTAACACCTCCATAAGATGTGAGATGTGCTCCTCCTAGGTAGCACTATAAACCAGTATATCATCCAAATAGAAAATAACAAATGAATCTAGATAAGGGCATAAAATGGCATTAATTAGTCTCATAAAAAAATTTGGTGCATTGCATAAACCGAATGACATAACCAACCACTCATACAAACCTTTCCTTGTATTGAAGGTAGTATTCTAGCTATATTCTTCTTTGATTTGTACCTAGTGATATCCTAATTTCAAATCCAGCTTAGTTAATTACTCGACATGTTGTAGGTGGTCCAAAATATCATCGATCCTTGGCAAAGGGTATTGATTCTTCAATGTAATTTTGTTCAATGCCCTATAATTGATACACATTCTCCAAGTCCCATCCTTCTTTGGAACAATTATGATGGGTAACCCACAAGGTGAGGTACTTGGTCAAATTTTACCCTACTCCAACAACTATTGCAATTGCTTTGTCACTTCATTTTCTTCTAGAATAGACTGTCTATACAACCCAATATTCAACAATGGGGAGTCTAGCAATACTTGTATTCTATGGTCCACGTCCCTCTTGGGTGGTATCCCTTTAGGCTCCTTGAACACTCCTCTGTATGCCTGTAATAACTCCTCCAACTAATTTTTATTCTATTTAATACATCCCTCCAGGTATTCCCTCACTCTCATTGACTCATCATCAGACTGATTTTCTCTTAAGAAAAGAAAAACATATTTCTTACTAGAACTAATCAACTTCTTGGCTTGGTTGCCACTTACCAGTGAGATATTTGACTTGCCTTGATGTGAATTAATGATGTATGACTTCCCATACTTGATCAATTAGTATTGGTTGGCTCTCCACATGAAGATTGCATCCCTTATATACATGTAAGGGCTTCCAAATACTACTCCACATACATCAATGGGTACTATGTCCAATTCCACTTCATCAATAAAATCAACACTTACAAAAAATTCAATCTTACATTGTTTCATTACCTTTATCTATGCATCCTTGTTTATCCAATCCAATGGATAGGGGCTAGGATGATCGTGAACCTCCAATCAAATCTTGTTGGCCAGATCTGTTGCTATGAGATCAACCTATGAACCAAAGTCAAACAAAACATCTATCTTGGACTTCTTGACTTGAATCTTGATGTGGAAGAGATTGGTAATATCCTTCTCTTCCTGGTGATGAAGGCTACTTAGATTCACCTCCTTTTGCACAAATGTGCAAACAATCGTTTCATCCACATCCGAGCTACTTTCAACCTGATTGCTTGAATCTATGGCTAGAAGGTTCTTTTTCTTTTTGTCCTTCTTGAAGTTCTTCGGTTTCATCTCTGGATGTAGTTTCCATCTTTTTCCCTTAGTGTGGACATCAATGTTGTAATGATTGCAAAGGTTACTTGGCTCTTTACTCTAATTTGCAGTGGTTGTTTTCTTCTTACCTTTTCCCCCTTTCCACTTCTTCTTTCCCTCCTTGGAATATTCCTAATGCTCTTTCTACTTCGAACCACTTGGCTTCCCTTTCTTTTGGCCTATGTTTTTCAGGTACTTTGCATGTACACACACCTCATCCACTGTCCTTAGTTTGAAGAGAATCACCTACTTTCATAGATGATTGTGTAAACACCCAAGATACTTTAGGAGTACATCTAGGTTCTTGGGAGAGATACCCAACATTATGGCCATCTTTCTGAATTTGGTGGTATACTCATGTACACTCTGCCTAAAGTAGTGCCACTGGATCCGTTAGTTGTCTACATACCTGATAGGGTAGAATTAGGACTTGTTGAAGTTTTTGAAGTCCTCCCACTTAATTACTATTGGATCACCCTCTAGCCTAAGTGTTTCCATGTGGCTTTCCCACTAGGTTAAAGCATGGTCCTCTAACTTCAATCTAGAAAATGAAATCTCCCTCCCTTCATCTATATGGTGAACACTAAAATAAACTTCTAGTTGTTGCAACCAATGATTCAGTTTTAATGCATCGATCCCACCTTGGTATGGATTTATGTCCACTTTCGCTTCCATATTGAATAGGGACTGTGAAGGGTTAACATCACTCAAACTTAGCTACTCTTTCTCGGATTCCTTCCGTGACTCATTTCCCAAGTCTTCCCGATATTCCAATTTCCCCTCCTATTCAATCTCTGAATTGGAGCCTCCATCATCTTCAAATAGTTTGAGCTTGCTTGTCAGAGATACCATGAGGAGGTTCATATTGTGACTGATGTCATGTGCTTCCAACAACTCAAACATCTCTTCTACTATATCTCGAGGGTTATTATGAACATACTCATTTGTCATGGCTAGGGTTTCTACAACTTCTCTTTAAGTTGATTCCTAGATCCTACAACTTCCCACAAATACCCAAAAGAAAAACCTACTCTGATACCAATATGATCTCTAAATTGTTGCGGATATTCCACTGGAACAGTTTGTCACAATAGATTTGATAAATAACTAAAATCTTTATTATAAAGGTTATTTTCCTTTAGATTTCTAGAATACTTAGTTATTGATTTTTTCTTCTTATGCATGAAATAGATAAAATGCAAAAAAATGGAGAATAGTAAAATGTAATCACACCATCCAAAAAAAAACACCAGATATGACCTGGGAAACCCAATATGGGAAAAAAACTAGCTAGAAGGTGAGGTTTCTCTACTCTCTTTTCTATGGTATAGAAATGATGCAAGTACAAAGAAAGATGCACTCTATGTGGAGTTTCATTTGACTTGTGGCCTGTATGGTTGCTACAGAATATATCCTTCTCTGTTATTCTCACAGAACACCACTCTAATATGTTTTTCTCAGATCATGCCCTTAAAGAATTACATTATTTTATTTCCACTTATCTCATGCCCTTCAAGAATTACATTATTGTATTTCCAATGGTGTCATGATTTACATACCCTTCAAGTATCAAACTTTTCTTGGTGGGANTTCACATCACACATTCACATTTCTGAGTTTGCCACAGTTCTTGGCCAGTCCAGTTATTTTTACAAACTGGGAAAAATAGGGTGTTACAACAATGCTCATAGAAATCCAAATCAATTTGTTTAAGATCTGGCAACAAATTTATTTTGTGAAGTATCTACATCCCCTTCTCACTCATGTGTCCAATCCTATGATGCCACAGTGTTGTATCCACTCCTATAGAATCTAAAGAGATAGAAGAGTCAATATTACCAGTACATAAATACAATGTACCTACATTCTCTCCTTTTTCTATCACCAGTGATATTTTGGTGACCTTCCACACCTTATATGTAAATATGGATATATATCCTTCACTTTTCAGTTGCCTTGTTGAAATCATATTTTTCCTTAGATCTGGAACATGTCTTGCCTCTTTCAACAACTATTGGTTTCCATTCCTTTGCTTTATTTTTACCTTTCCCATTCCAACAATTTTCCGTGGTGAATAATCACCCAAATGAACCTATCCAAAATCACCTTTAACATAATCTAGAAAATGTTTCCTATGAGGTGTGGCATGAAATGAAGCCCCTGAATCTACTACCTAAGACTCAGAAATGTTATCTACAGAAAGAATCAAAGAATATTGTAACACATGACCTGTTACATTTGCTTCTTGATTTTTCTCCCGTTGTCCATCTCTTTGTTTCTTTGGAGCTCTACAGTCTTTCTTCAGATGTCATTTCTTCCCACAATTCCAACACTCTATATTTCCAAATCTAGATTTGGATCTTCCCTTCCTAGAATTCCTACGGTTCCATGAGCCCTTTCCTCTATCCTTTTGTCTTCCCCTATTATCCATGTTTAACGCATTACCTGATGTCTCACCTGTGCTTTTCCATCACATTTACTCACTAAGGATAACACCAACAACAACATCAAATTTTAAAGTGTTTGAACTAGAGACATAGTTACTTATAGCCATGACCAAGTCGTTCCAACTTTCTGGCAATGAGCACAATATTAGAAGAGCCCTGACCTCATCATAAAAGTCCACTTTTACATAAATTAGTTGATTAGTAACCGTATTAAATTCATTTAAATTATCTACAGCAAACCCACCTTATGACATCTTCATATTAAATAATCTCTTCACTAGAAATACCTTATTGGACGTTGAGGGTTTTTCATACAGTTTAGTTGATGCATCCATCAACTCCTTCGTTGTCTTTTCTTTAGAAACATTGAATGCCACCGACGCTTTCAGGCTCAGTCGTATCGTTCCTAGTGCCTTTTTGTTAAGAACCTCCCATTCTTCATCCTTCATGGTTGTCGACTTCTTTTCTATTTCACCCAATGGTAGGAATAGATCCTTCTAATATAAATAATCTTCCATATGCATCTTCCATAACTGGCAGTTTTGGCCATTAAATTTCTCGACCCTAAACTTTCCATCTTCTGCCATTTCTCCCACTCGAATGAGGAACCCTCTTTTCATGTGAGTTACCTTTCTCTCTGATACTGATTGTTAGAAAAATAGGATCACAGATAAATAAAATAAAACAAATGCAGAAATAAAACACAGAAGATACACAGTACAATAGAGACACAGATATACGTGGTTCACCCAGTGTGGGCTACGTCCACCAGAGAAATTGCCAGGTCCTTCCTTTATTATTATCCAACAAATGAAGGGATACAACCTACATCACACCTGATGTAACTTCCTCTTATTTCTCTCACAATCTCCTCACTCAGAATAAAATATTCGCAATGATACATAGCTGCAATACATTTCCCTCATAAAAGAGGGTTTCCTTCTAGGGAAAAAAACCCTAACATAACTTCTATCATGGAGGAGTGTACATTATTTTGGGTTTTAAAGTCGTCATGGGGTATAAACACGACTGGAAACAAAGACCTCTAAATCAGGAAGATAATCAGGCTCCACAACCAACAAACTTAGGGGCACATACATCAAAGAAGAGTAGCTTTGTAGCTAGGGAAGTATCCAAGGCTTGTTATATAGCAAAGAAGGAAAGGTCAAAGGTAAAATCACCTTGTTTGAGGAACACCCTAGCTAAGGAGAGGACACATGGAAACTAAAATAACAAGACGGAAAGCTCATATTGGAATGAGTGCTCCACCATTTAAGGCAATATAAAAATATTTTATGGCATAATAAAGGTTTTTGTATCCAAATAAAGAGGTTTTAAGTTTTTTTTCCAAAATATGAAACATTGGTATACAATTACTTAGAAACATCATTAAAAACTAAAAACGATGATCTGAATTAGTGATCAGGTGGAAATTAAAAGCAAACAATACACAATGTCTAAATTTGAAGGTAATCAACAACACGATGCATGTGAATGAGGAATATAGGCATTGTGATTTATGTGTTTCTTGAAGCTTATTTTTATCTTACAAGGGGCAATTTTGGAAGTAGATTTTGACTTAGTGGCTTGTTCAAGTATGAAAAAGATGCATCCTTGGAGTAAAAGATTCTGGGATATAAGTCACATGTCAAATATCCTTCAAACATGATCTTATATGCTTGAAGCTAAAAGTTCCAGGACCATCAAGGATTTCCTTCAAGGTGGCCTTCTCATAAGTGATAGATTTGGTTGCACTCTTCTAGGAATTCTCACTAAATCCTGGATATTCATGAAACTACATATGAGACTAAAGATCACCATGCTAAAGTATGATGTTGTAGAATACATGAAAAATAAGTTTTAGTTTGGGAATCTTTCTTATGTTGGATCCATCATGGAAAATGAATTTAATATTCCTTTCAAAGTAAAGACCATTGTAGAAATTTAGAGTGGGAGCAATTCATTGCATCAACATGTTTGATTGAGAGATGGGGGATGCTTGTGTATCTATGTATTAGACCTGGATAGGAGAGAATTATATGCCTTATGGAGACCTCCTTATTCTCATTTGTTAGAAAAAATATATGCCTAAGAGAGAAGAGACTTTTCATGTGCTCATTTAAGATGACCTCAAGCACCATCTATGGATTCATTTTATCCATGCTTTGAGTATTGTTAATGACAACTATCAACAAGAGATGTGGTAGCAAGAAGGTTATTGATTTCAAAACTAATATCCATGCATAAATAGCCTTTTTTTAATGGTCTGTCTATCGTAATGAGGGTGCAAGTTTGAACCTTTTTCTATTATTAAGAATTCATTACCTTTATAAAAAATTATGGTCTTAATTTTTTATCTATAAATTGTCGTGGATATTTCATTGGAAGAGTTTGTCACAACAAATCTGGTAAATAACTAAAATCTTTATTATTAAGGTTATTTTTCCTTTAGATTTTAAAAATACTTAGTTATTGACTTTTTCTGCTTATGCATGAAATAGATAAAATGAAAAAAAATGGAGAATAGTAAAATACAATCACACCATACACAAATAAACACAAGATATGACCTGGGAAACCCACTATGGAAAAAAACCTAGCTAGAAGGTGAGGTTGGTCTGCTTTCTTTTCTCTGGTATAGAAATGATGCAAGTACAAAGAAAGAGGCACTCTATGTGGAGTTTCCTTTGACCAATGACATGTATGGCTACTACATAATCTATCCTCCTCTGTTATGCTCACAAAATTCCACTCTCAGATGTTTTTCTCAGCTATGGAACAAGATGAAATGAAAAATAATGGAACCCCCTTCTCCTCCTAGTGGCTCGGTATTTAACATAGCTTGATAGCTATATAGGGGTAGGATTTTGACTTCCTCAACCCTCAATTATGAAATTACATATGTGGCTAACCCCATATGTGTGAGTAACGGGGGTGGACGTGCCATCCTCCCATACCATGGTGGTCAACACAGTAGGTCAACTTGCGGGAGGTATAACTTTTTCATACGAACTCTGATTGATGCACAGTTTGCACCGTTGGAAAGGTCTCAATGTGTAGAATAGCGTCATGAGGATCTAGCTATGCTAGGAAAATTTTAACCCAAAAAAATGTTGTTTGATGCCCCAAAATGACCTTGAAAGGTTTCAGATCCCAATTTTCCAAACTGTGACTTGCCACTAAAATGGCCCAACAGGATGATTCCTCCAATGTTTTTTACTATGAAAGGATCGAGATAGATGAAAAAAAATATAATGATCCAATTTGGATCATACCTCCCCATTTAGGGAGGCTTTTGGTCCCCGAAATCTTTACTTATTGAGGTGAGGAAATTTTTCCTCTACCTTATCCCTGGAGTACCTCTTTGCTTTTCCTAGAAGTTGTCCTTTCAACCCAATTTTCCAAAGGTCATGATGCCCCCATCTTGTAGTTCTTGACCACTTCTGCAAAATTGTGCCCTCTTATAACTATAGTTGAGCATCTCGTGCTAAGTCATCTATGGAAGGTAGGAGTTGATCCTCCTCCTGATCAAACATGGAAGGCTTACAGAGTTTGAGATTCTCCACATTCACTTATGAGTAAATGTGCATGTATGGGGGTAGACCAATCTTTTCCAATACCTCAAGAGTGCCATACCATAGATCCTTGATCTTCTTACCATGAACCTATATCATTTCCTTAATTAGTTGTAACCATACTCTGTCTCTCACTCTAAATGTTCTCTATGTTTATGTTGGCCATGTGTAGCCTTGTACTTTTCATGTGACTTATTCAATGTCTATTGTACTTGCAAATAGATCTGTGTGATCTTCTCAACAATTTTTTCTTCTTTTAATGCATCTCCTGTGAGGTCCTCCCTCACTCCTACTTGTTGTCCATATACAACATCTAAGGGTGAAGGTGGAAAATATTCAAAGAAATCTTCTTCAAAAGGTGACATACCAATAGAAGTGTGGATTTTTCTGTTATAAGAGTGTTGTATATAGATCAGATTTTCATCTCAAGTCTTCATATGCTTCTGATTATAACCCCTCAAAAGTTGTACCAAAGTCATGTTGACTACTTCTGTTTTCCCATCTATCTATGGATGTAATGTTGTAGACCTATTCAACTTAGTGTCCATCTTCTCCCACAATGTAGTCCAAAGTTCACCGAGAAATATTGTATCCCTATTTTAGATGATGCTCCTTCGTATCCCAAAGTGCACCTAGACTTGTTCAAAGAACTTATTTGATGCTTCTTGTCCATTCACAGTCTTTTTACAAGGCATGAGAATGCACATTTTTTTGAACCTATCAACTACCACAAATACAAAGTCATGTCCCTTCCTGGTTGTTGGTAAACCTCCCACAAAATCCATGTAAATACTTTCCCAAGGTTGAGTGGGTACAGGTAAGGTATGGTATAGACCTTACTTCTTGTTATTGGGCTTGTTGGTACAATAAAGTATACATCCTTTAATATATAGTTCTACACTTTCTTGCATTTTGGGCTAGTACACATACCCATGTAAGTTGGAAATTGTCTTCCCAACACCAAAATCCCTGCAACCCTAGGGGTTTGAGCCTCTTTGATAAGATGCAACCGTTCACCTTTAGTAACACAAAGCTTATCGATATTGTAGAGTAAACCATTCTTGAAATGATAGTCAACCTTATCATCACCTTCTTCTATATGAATTTGGCCTTACAGTTGCTAAAACACCTCCTTGAAATCCTCATATTTTGTGTATGCCTCTTTATATGCATCATGGGTAAAAGGCTTCATGTGCATAAGAGTTCCCAAAGTTGTAATCTTGGATGGGGTGGTCATGAAATCATGTATACCAACTTATTTGTGGTACCCTTCTCATACTTTATGAGAAAATGAATTTTTTGTAAAATCCCCATCCACTTGTAATGTATGGATTTTTGTATCTTACTCTAGGCCTACAAATATTGTAGTGGCTAGTGATCTATGTGGATGATGGTCTCCTTGTCCATCAGATAATGCTTCCAATTTTTGAAAACTTGTACCAAGGCATATATCTCCTTGTCATAGGTAGGTTAATTGAGAACTTCCCCATGAGATACTTTAGAATGATAGCATACGAGCCTTCCTCCTTGTATCAATATTGCTCCCATGGCATACCCATTTGCATTTGGCTCCACTTCAAAGGGATTTTGCAAGTATGGTAGTGTGAGAATTGGTGCTTGAATGATATTTATTTTCAACTCATCAAAGGCCTTATGTTTATTCTTCACCCACTGGAAACTCTTACCACTAGTTGTTATGTCGTGGAGTGGTGCAACTACTATTGAAAATGAAGCTATGAACTTTCTCAAGTATTGTGTTTCCCCAAAAAACTCCTAACTTCAGTGACATTTGTAGGAATTGGCCATTTCATGATGGCCTCCATATTTGTGGGATCTATCTTGAGATCCCCTCCATCGATCACATACCCCAAATACACCAAAGACTGTTGAGAAAACTCACATTTCTTGAGATTGGCCAGTAGCTAGTGATTTTTCGGAGTCTCTAACACCTCCATAAGATGTGAGATGTGCTCCTCCTAGGTAGCGCTATAAACCAGTATATCATCCAAATAGAAAATAACAAATGAATCTAGATAAGGGCATAAAACAACATTAATTAGTCTCATAAAAAAATTTGGTGCATTGCATAAACCGAATAACATAACCAACCACTCATACAAACCTTTCCTTGTATTCAAGGTAGTATTCTAGCTATATTCTTCTTTGATTTGTACCTAGTGATATCCTAATTTCAAATCCATCTTAGTGAATTACTCGACATGTTGCAGGTGGTTCAACATATCATCGATCCTTGTCAAAGGGTATTGATTCTTCAATGTAATTTTGTTCAATGCCCTGTAATTGATACACATTCTCCAAGTCCCATCCTTCTTTGGAACAATTATGATGGGTAACCCACAAGGTGAGGTACTTGGTCAAATTTTACCCTGCTCCAAAAACTATTGCAATTGCTTTGTCACTTCATTTTCTTCCAGAACAGACTGTCTATACAACCCAATATTCGACAATGGGGAGTCTAGCAATACTTGTATTCTGTGGTCCACATCCCTCTTGGGTGGTAGCCCTTTAGGCTCCTTGAACACTCCTCTGTATGCCTATAATAACTCCTCCAGCTAATGTTTATTCTATTTAATACATCCCTCCAGGTATTCCCTCACTCTCATTGACTCATCATCTGACTGATTTTCTCTTAAGAAAAAAAAAACATATTTCTTACTAGAACTAATCAACTTCTTGGCTTGGTTGTCACTTACCAGTGAGATATTTGACTTGCCTTGATGTGAATTAATGATGTATGACTTCCCATACTTGATCAATTAGTATTGGTTGGATCTCCACATGAAGATTGCATCCCTCATATACATGTAAGGGCTTCCAAATACTACTCCACATACATCAATGGGTACTACATCCAATTCCACTTCATCGATAAAATCAACACTTACAAAAAATTCAATCTTACATTGTTTCATTACCTTTATCTATGAATCCTTGTTTACCCAATCCAATGGATAGGGGCTAGGATGATCGTGAACCTCCAATCAAATCTTGTTGGCCAGATCTGTTGCTATGAGATCAGCCTATGACTCAAAGTCTAACAAAGCATCTATCTTGGACTTCTTGACCTGAATCTTGATGTGGAAGAGATTGGTAATATCCTTCTCTTCCTAGTGATGAAGGCTACTTAGATTCACCTCCTTTTTCACAAATGTGCAGACAATCATTTCATCCACATCCGAGCTACTTTCAACCTGATTGCTTGAATCTATGGCTAGAAGGTTCTTTTTCTTTTTGTCCTTCTTGAAGTTCTTCGGTTTCGTCTCTGGATGTAGTTTCCATCTTTTTCCCTTAGTGTGGACATCAATGTTGCAATGATTGCAAAGGTTACTTGGATATTTACTCTAATTTGCAGTGGTTGTTTTCTTCTTACCTTTTCCCCCTTTCCACTTCTTCTTCCCCTCCTTGGAATATTCCTAATGTTATTTCTACTTCGAACCACTTGGCTTCCCTTTCTTTTGGCCTATGTTTTTCAGGTACTTTGCATGTACACACACCTCATCCACTGTCCTTGGTTTGAAGAGAATCACCTACTTTCATAGATGATTGTGTAAACACCCAAGATACTTTAGGAGTACATATAGGTTCTTGGGAGAGATACCCAACATTATGGCCATCTTTCTGAATTTGGTGGTATACTCATGTACACTCTGCCTAAAGTAGTGCCACCGGATCCATTAGTCGTCTACATACTTGATAGGGTAGAATTAGGACTTGATGAAGTTTTTGAAGTCCTCCCACTTAGTTACTGGTGGATCACCCCCTAGCCTAAGTGTTTCCATGTGGCTTTCCCACTAGGTTAAAGCATGGTCCTCTAACTTCAATCTAGAAAATGAAATCTCCCTCCCTTCATCTATATGGTGAACACTAAAATAAAATTCTAGTTGTTGCAACCAATGATTCAGTTTTAATGCATAGATCCCACCTTGGTATGGATTTATGTCCACTTTCGCTTCCATATTGAATAGGGGCTGTGAAGGGTTAACATCACTCAAACTTAGCTACTCTTTCTTGGATTCCTTCCGTGACTCATTTCCCGAGTCTTCCCGATATCCCAATTTCCCCTCCTATTCGATCTCTGAATTGGAGCCTCCATCATCTTCAAATAGTCTGAGCTTGCTTGTCAGAGATGCCATGAGGAGGTTCATATTGTGACTGATGTCATGTGCTTCCAACAACTCAAACATCTCTTCTACTATATCTCGAGGGTTATTATGAACATACTCATTTGTCATGGCCAGGGTTTCTACAACTTCTCTTTAAGTTGATTCCTGGATCCTACAACTTCCCACAAATACCCAAAAGAAAAACCTACTCTGATACCAATATGATCTCTAAATTGTTGTGGATATTCCACTGGAACAGTTTGTCACAACAGATTTGATAAATAACTAAAATCTTTATTATAAAGGTTATTTTCCTTTAGATTTCTAGAATACTTAGTTATTGATTTTTTCTTCTTATGCATGAAATAGATAAAATGCAAAAAAATGGAGAATAGTAAAATGTAATCACACCATCCAAAAAAAAACACAAGATATGACCTGGGAAACCCAATATGGGAAAAAAAGTAGCTAGAAGGTGAGGTTTCTCTACTCTCTTTTCTATGGTATAGAAATGATGCAAGTACAAAGAAAGAGGCACTCTATGTGGAGTTTCATTTGACTTGTGGCTTGTATGGTTGCTACATAATATATCCTTCTCTGTTATTCTCACAGAACACCACTCTCCTATGTTTTTCTCATATCATGCCCTTAAAGAATTACATTATTTTATTTCCACTTATCTCATGCCCTTCAAGAATTGAATTATTGTATTTCCAATGGTGTCATGATTTACATACCCTTCAAGTATCAAATTTTTCTTGGTGGGAAAATGACACCACAGTGGAGACAATATTAACGCATCTTTGTTTCCCTTTGTTGAGAGACTAGTGGTCACTGAAGAATAAGGTTATCACCCTATTTTATGCTCCTTATTTAATCGTCATGAGTGATTGAGTCTGTGGCCTACCCCCACGGTAACGTGCAACCTTGGAGTAAAAGTATCCATATACTTTCAACTCAAACCATGTAAGGAGTGCTAGTAGGTGGAAAAATGAATGCTCCTCCTCCTCTCCTAATGGTATTCATCATGTTTCGAATACAACCTCATTACCTATGTGTATATCAATTGGAAATAATATTCCTCGTGCCTACACACTCTATAATCAAAGCAATAATCATTTTCATAGTTCAAATATAACATAATCACATAATTTCTACTATTCTCTGACGAAATCCAGAGTCAAATAAAATGTTGGTGAAATCCCATATCAATGCATCCATGTGGTTTCCTATCACACTAGGAAAACCATTAATAGCATCTACCAATCAATGTATCCACATTTTCATTTCAAATTATTCAAATTACAGAAATCAATATCATCAGTTGCATCATGTTAATGCATAATTATTTCATATATGATATCATATAAATTTATAATTAAACGACTAAATCGTCATCTTTTAAACTCAATTAGATAGTAAAAAATTCATGTTTTGTCATCACAATATTGGTCAAATAACTAGGTCATTTGTAAACAAAATCCCTAAAAAAATAAAGTTTAGTCTATATCAATATTCAAATAAAATGGGGCATTACACTAGAATACTCATTTTTAAGATGTGTCTTTCTTAAAAGAACATCAATTCAATAAATCTATTAAATGTATCATGTTGAAAATACATGTGAATTCAACAACTACAAAAGAGTTGGAAGAAAACGCATGAGCTAGATTGAACATAAGAAGATTGTTATGTGTGGATTATATTGCTACTATGCCCATAGAATTATGTCACAACAATTTCCAAAGGAATGTTTGAGCATTATGATAAATGGACAAACAATGACTTCAATTCAAGGCTATGTGTCAAATCAAAATCTATCATAAGATAAAACTTGGGTTTGTCATTGACATATATTCTAACATATGGGCATAACATGGGAGGTTTTGTTCCTTTCTCACTACCTTTTTTACATAATGGATCACAATTAACCATTATGTCCCTCTCTAAGTGTTTGAGGGACCTTGAAGACCCACACTTGGATGTGTATGGTGGTCTCCTTTATGAGAGTGGAAGCTCAATAAATCCATTTGTAGATGCATTACTTCACACCTTGATTTACTCAAAAAGTAGAGTGTACAAGGATAATGTTTTATCTCATGGAACACCACAAAATAGGATGTTGAATTTAAATCTCTTCCTCCACAATTGTTCTTATAGTTGGACAATGTAACAAATGATAATAAGAATCATTATATTTTCATGTTTATATCACTTCTAACTATGGTTGGTGTCTTCATCACTATCGAGGTTGTGTTCTTTTTTATGGGACACACCCATGAAGACATATATGCAAACTACGGAAGGATTTCTTCCAACTTGAAAAGTAAAGATATATATTCTTTAGCTGAGATGATGGATACATACTACACAATTGAAGAAAGGTAGGTTTTTTCACCTGGACTAATTAACAAGGCATATGACTTTAAGTTTCCCTAATGGATACATCAAGGAACCAAAAACAAAACACTATTCATACATTGTATTGTATAATAATTTTAGTTTGTTGTACACAATGGTGTTCCAATATTAAGGTACAAGGCATTAGAGATATTGAGTGGTCAAAACAAATTGAGTTGTGGTATATATATGATGAAGGTCAACCTAAAATCCCCATAGGGATAGCATTTTCTTACATCTAAAAGAACTAAAGGAAGGAATTACATGACATTGTACACATAAGAATCTAGAAAGACACCATCGATAGTGAGGATTCTATAATTGTTATAGATGAATGGAAAAAATGAGATAGAGTATTGGGAAAGAGTTTTGAATAGTTTTAATGAAGTTTACAATGATAATGCAATAGTGGATGGAATAAATTCATTTTCTAAGAAATTCTAGCCCAAGACAAGGAACCCCAATGCATAGMATAATTCACTCCATGTAATATCAAGTATTGGGGAAAATGTGATAGGTGAACCTATATATGTTGGACCCAAGTGCAACATGCCAAAGCCAACATTCAATCATATTGATGATGYTGAGAAAGGAAAGATGTTKYTTATCACATAAGGAAATGAGGATGGAGGGGATATGATTTGGATGGMAAAAACCACCCCAAAATATATTTTTKGATTATGTGAGTGATATTCTTCATGTTMAGGTTRATTGGTGGAAGCCTAGTTCAAGGAAATACACAGTAAAAGTATTAGAACAATAWYGGGTACCAAATMTTGAYAACACGRAACCTGGATTTATTCCAATTTATACCATAGTTTTGGCATGGATGACAAAGAAAGAGGATTGCAAGAAGATCAAGATAAATAATTGTGGGGTAGATGTTGTAGTTCATCTCCTTSGGGATATAATGAGATTAGATGGAAATGATTCATGGATTATATTTTCTCCTTTGAAAGATCAATTAATATTTATAAAGAAACATTTTTCAATGTTTAATGTATATCATATATTATCTTCATAAAGTTTTTTGAGGATTTTAAAATTACTTAGTATAGACATGTAAATATTTATATCTTCATCATGGTTCTTCTAATTTGACATGCAGTTTTTAACAATACATTTTAATTATTTTGAAAGCAAACAAATACAAAATGTTATTGAAACCCAAATTTTGGTTAATTTTCACTATGTGAGGAATTCAATACAACTTCAGTCTATTGATGTGATGATAATTTATGCTAATTACATGACATCATTCAATATTTTACTTGAAAATTACAAATTTCAATGATTTATATAGATCAACATAACTTCTCACTCCATTAAAATTAGGTAATCAAGTCTAATGATACACTTAAAATTAATATCTTGTATAGTTGATTCATTAAAACTATTGCAATAGATAATTAGCATTCTTTTTAATATAATATGTTCAAACACTTCATTATTAATAATGGACACTAAGTATTGTGAATATTGTTTAAAGTGTTTTTCTCTGTGAAACTCTCGATGGATAATGGCAGTGGTGACTAGGATTCTACCCTAGTTGTGTGTGCATACCACTCATACCCCTCCTTGGTGGCTAGGCATAGCATCAAAAACTCTCTCTCTTTATCTCTCTATAGAAATTATCCCCTATTATTATGCTTCAGTGGACATGACAACCTTGTGTGACACTTCCCTCCATGGCTCTAAATTAAGTACGACGGTGTCTCCTCTAGTGATCAATGTGTCCTCTATCCTAGGTGACTCTAGCACTAGTGTGAATTTCATTTTTGGGCAGTCCATGGGAGCCAACATCCATATTCCCTCCAATGGTAATCTAGATAATAACTCTTTTAGATATATTGTGTTAATTTGCCTACTCACCTATTGGTTCAGGAGGATTTGTCTATCACTATTCCATTAGGAAAGATTTTGTGTCTCGGGAAGCCTTTTGCAACATGAGTGCTCTTTTATGTCATTTCAATGGCCTTTGGTCGCACCTATTTGATCTGCAAAATTGTATCTCAGACTTCTACCAATCTGAGTTAATAGAAGAATATTTTATTCACCCTTGTGCAAAGGGGGTTTTCATTATGGTGTTTGATCTTGTAGAAGATATGAATCTGATATTAAAATCAGATCCCTGGTTTTGGGGGAAATATGGATTATGCATGAAACCTTAGACCTCATCCTTCCATCCAATGATAGATACTTTGTCCTCAAATCTAGTATGGGTTGGACTTCCTAACTTGCGTATGCACCTTTAGGGTTTACACTCTCTTGAAGACACTGGAAATGGACTTGGGGAATTCTATTATAGAAGTAAGGAAACAAAGAACCATAATATCACTACATATGCTCGAATATATGTGGATATGGAATTTAGCAAAGGGTTTCCAATAGAAATAAACTTTATAGGAGAAAACTTCTCCTAGTGACAAAAATTGGATTATGAAAATGTATCTTTTCACTATAGGGTTTGTTTTGAAACAAGACATTTGGCAGCTCATTGTCTAAAAGGGCCAAGACAAGCGAGGAAGCACCAATCAAATTCAACCTAGTGGGTTGGCACCAAGGAAGAACATTAAGTGATTCACAAGGATGAGTCAGTTGACTTAGGACTTTCCATGGATGAGTCAAAAGTGGAGTCAGAAGAAATAAGGACACCCCATCAAAAGAGAAAGATGTGGTACCACAAGATGTGGTGAAAGAGGACTCTATTATTCCCCCATATTTGTATTAGGAAGCATAAAATACATTTAACCCACAGACAAAGGCAATTTGAGCAGACTAGGAAAAAGAAGAGGAGACATTAGAAAATCTAGAACCTCCAGCCCAAGGAAATCTAGGATTGAAGGGAGCAACACTAAATTCACTCAAATTAATAATAAAAAAAAGTGAATCAAAATTCACTCCAAAATAAGTTGAAGGTATCTATAAATATTTACTAGAAATATGACTTGTGTAAGGATACATATTGCATATTCTCTTGGGACTCTACTCCTTCAACTTCCATATGGTCCTCATTCACAAATTTAGCAATAACATGGACCTCAATTATGCCTTGTTCTAGTTCTAGGTCTTAAGGGTATATAATGGCCCCATTGCTCCTTGAGACTAAGAAAGACCACAAATTAAAAGGTACTATAAGGGGCTAGAATAAAGAGGAGTAGTGGAGGAAACCACTTGGGTTGGAAGGCCAAGGTGGGTTTCTATCATGAAGGCATGTACCTCTCACTTCCATTTTGGAACTACCAAGATATAATTTGTTGTGTCCACAAAACACTTGTCTTGAGCACCATTCTCCTTCTAAATATAGATTGTAAATTCATCCTTCCATCTATTCCACCTCAAAGTCCAATTCATAATGCTACAATTTGCTTCACTCGTGTCCTTCGTACAACTCTTCAGGCCTCTTTTCACATCCTTAAATTCACACAACACATAGGAACCACTCCAATAATCACAATATTCCTTGTAACTCCCCAAATAACTACCTTCTTTAATGGGTGGACACACCACGAGCCTAGAAAAACAAAATTTGTTGTGAATAAATCGCCTCAATATGTATATACATGTCAAGCCTAGACCTAGTCTTTCCACCATAAACTACATGCACTAGAGTCAAAGGTCCCCCATTCCCACTTGACAAATTCATAGTCTAGGATTGTATCATGGAAAGGTGGAACAAGGAAAGGAAAATCAACTCCAGATAACAAAAACAATATCATGAGGGCCAACCAAAAGAACTAGCTCTCTTAGTGCTCGTGCTTGCAAAAAGAACCTCTAGTTGCAGATTTGTTTGGTGCTTCCTTCCAAACCCAAGCAATAAACCTATTAAGCCCACAAACATAACACACTATAACCATCATAACATTCATTAATTCCCATGTTGGAGGAATGTTTAAACTGTAATTAGGATACATAGCTTGCATATTAAATCTGTGTCCCATCAACTTAAATTCATAAGGGAGCAAGTGTTAATGTGGTAGGGGCTCATCATCATTACTAACCTTGTCATGGGGGGAAAGAGATGAACTTAGCTTTTAATATGAAAATATAAATAATGTAAGGAATCCAAGTTTTTAACTAGTGGAAGGTTTACTTCAACTTTATGTAAATTTGATTCTATATAACTCATAATAATAATATAATAACAAAAAATGGTGAATTCAAGATTGTGAATTAAACAATTTTTTTCTCTCTATTTGAAACACTCACTCTAACTAAAGGTCTAAATTTTGCATCCACTATTTAATTCCATTTTTTTATGAAATGTGTTTAATCTTAATTAACCACCTAACCCAATTTCCCT
>SNQJ01S0016814.1:288044-300094 GCA_010110895.2 Picea sitchensis | reverse complement strand
ATCAAGGGAAACCTCATACCGGGTGTAAAGTTTAAATCATTTAGAAACCTAAAGTATCACAACCATTTCAACAATGGCATCAAATTAATAAAAAAAAAAAGTGAATCAAAATTCGCTCCAAAATAAGTTGAAGGTATCTATAAATATTTACTAGAAATATGACTTGTGTAAGGATAGATATTGCATATTCTCTTGGGGCTCTACTCCTTCAACTTCCATATGGTCCTCATTCACAAATTTAGTAATAACATGGACCTCAATTTTGCCTTGTTCTAGTTCTAGGTCTTAAGGGTATATAATGGCCCCATTGCTCCTTGAGACTAAGCAAGACCACAAATTAAAAGGTCCTCTAAGGGGCTAGAATAAAGAGGAGTAGTGGAGGAAACCACTTGGGTTGGAAGGCCAAGGTGGGTTTCTATCATGAAGGCATGTACCTCTCACTTCCATTTTGGAACTACCAAGATATACTTTGTTGTGTCCACAAAACACTTGTCTTGAGCACCATTCTCCTTCTAAATATAGATTGTAAATTCGTCCTTCCATCTATTCCACCTCAAAGTCCGGTTCATAATGCTACAATTTGCTTCACTGGTGTCCTTGGTACAACTCTTCAGGCCTCTTTTCACATCCTTAAATTCACACAACACATATGAACCACTCCAATAATCACAATATTCCTTGTAACTCCCCAAATAACTACCTTCCTTAATGGGTGGACACACCACGAGCCTAGAAAAAAAAAATTTGTTGTGAAGAAATTGCCTCAATATGTATAGACATGCCAAGGCTAGACCTAGTCTTACCACTATAAACTACATGCACTAGAGTCAAAGGTCCCCCATTCCCACTTGACAAATTCATAGTCTAGGATTGTATCATGGAAAGGTGGAACAAGGAAAAGAAAATCAACTCCAGATAACAAAAACAATATCATGAGGGACAACCAAAATAACTAGCTCTCTTAGTGCTTGTGCTTGCAAAAAGAACCTCTAGTTGCAGATTTGTTTGGTGCTTCCTTCCAAACCCAAGCAATAAACTTATTAAGCCCACAAACATACCACACTATAACCATCATAACATTCATTAATGCCCATGTTGGAGGAATGTTTAAACCGTAATTATGATACATATCTTGCATATTAAATCCGTGGCCCATCGACTTAAATTCATAAGGGAGCAAGTGTTAATGTGGCAGGGGCTCATCATCATTACTAACCTTGTCATGGGAGGAAAGAGATGAACTTAGATTTTAATATGAAAATATAAATAATGTAAGGAATCCAAGTTTTTAACTAGTGGAAGGTTTACTTCAACTTTATGCAAATTTGATTCTATATAACTCATAATAATAATATAATAACAAAAAATGGTGAAGTCAAGATTGTGAATTAAACAATTTTTTTCTCTCTATTTGAAACACTTACTCTAACTAAAGGTCTAAATTTTACATCCACTATTTAATTCCATTTTTTTATGAAATGTGTTTAATCTTAATTAACCACCTAACCCAATTTCCCTAACACATAAACCCTATAACCCATGAACACTAGTAACCTAATGACTAGTTAACCCTCATTAACCAGATTGATCATTGTTGACCATGGTTGACCATATTGGTCATGGCTAATTATAGTTGACACATTAACCCTAATACTTATAACACATCCACCCCATTGACCCCTAAACCCCTAACCAACAAACCCTTTATCATATTAACCCAAAAATCCTAGAAAATTATTATCCTTTTAACCATCATTGACCATGGTTAACCATTTTTTACCATAGTTGACTGCCATTGAACACACTAACCATCGTTCACCATTGTTGACCCATAAATCCCCAAAACTCCTAACTATTAATTCCACTAACACCTAACCTAGACCTTAATCACTCAGTTCTAACCCCTAGCCAATAATTCACTAACCCATTAACCACCTTCTCCATTAATCCCCTAATGTAGAACCCCCCTAACCCATGAACCCTAGTAAACCACTAACATTTTTCATATTTGGACTATGTCTAAGGGCCCAATACCTATCCTTAGTGCCTAAAAACTTTTAATGGAGTTCATAATTTACTATACTCATGAGATAACAATTGAATCCATTAGCAGAGACCATGTTATGGTTTCAAACTTTGTGGTGGTATCCATCATTATTTCATGAAATCATATTTCTCAAATCGGCTAATTTAAATTACTCTTCCATTAATTTGCAAATATTTCATTTGTTATTATGCTTTTAGAATATGTTGCACAAAGCATTCAATTCCATTACTTTTATCCTAAAAATAAAATGAATCATCAACATTAAATCATGTGGATCATTGTGAGGTCACAGGTTCCTCCTTATTTCCTCCTTGAAGGTCACAAGTTCAAATCTAGAGGGGGGTGGGGTATGTATACCTCTGTAAACTTTAGCCACCAAATCATTGTGTAGAAGGGATCCCTTGTCCCACAAACAAGGGGTATCATACACCAATTTGGTGTTTGGCTTGGTCGTGACCTTAAAAATAGATTATTATTATTATTATTATTATATGTTTTTTCTATGTTTATACGTTATTTTTTTTTTGTAAGTAAATTTTCTATAAAGATCTTGTAAATAAAAATGATTACAAAATATCAAATGTTTTTCGGAGCTAGAGTCACCACGTCTGGAAACTGACTCTGCTCCAGCTTAGGGTTCAAAACTAAATTGCTTAGTTCATCAGAATATGTACATAGCCCGGTAGCCTTAATGACATAGGAACTATGTGTGAAAACCAGGCACGCAATAACTACAAGAAGCAAAAATAGACAAAGAAAACCAATAACAAATAAAGAGAACTCGATGTCCCTCATGTGCAACATCAGTCCGAAACCAGAGGTGGGAGGACAGGTACAATCGTTCCAATCGTCGCATGAGAATATTGGGCCTCCCGAGTTTGATGCATTTCCTCTGCCCTGGCCATATGTTGGTCCATATTTTCAAGAAGCAATTTGACATCTTTGGTGTCGCTTCGCATCTCAAAAATCAACTGCTGGAGCATGGAGAGGGCCACAAAAATACGCTCTAAGTCGGCTTCCCTGGTTTCATTTGAATTTCTCATGGAGGTCGCGTTCAATGGAGTTGTAGGTGGGTGGATGAAAGATTTGGCATCCTGTCTGCAACTGGAGGGGCTAATTGAGGGACCTGGAGGTGGGATTTCAAAGAATGTCCATCCCGGGAAGGAGTTCGGAGCGTATCCCAGGGAACACCCACGCTGATCAAACCATTCATTTTTACACCCCCAGCTAGACGGAGTGCATCCACTATCTTTCTTCTTTGCGTCTTCCTGGTGGAGTGGGGGAGACTTGTGTTATTTTCCATGACTTCTCGATCTTTCCATGCCAACTACCTTTGAAACAGGCCAACCAACTGGAATGTGTGTGCCCCTCCCACACTTTGGGTGCCCTCATTGCCTCGACATGCCTGTCACAGAGATGATGGTCACCCAGGTAAGAAATACTCCAACACAGAGCTTCCTTCGACGTCAATATCACACCAAATAGAGATTCGAGGTAAAATGATGTTGTTTCCCAGTGCATAACCCTCTTATAATTATGTTCCTTTCCTGCATCATGGTCGTTAAATGACCACTGAGCTCCTAGTACCAAAATTATTAGTGGCCAACCTCCATCGTGCAACCTTGGCGTAGGCTAAATCCCAAATGAAAGGGACCTTTGTCGGCAGCCCTTTTCCGGCGTCCTGACTCCCATCGTCGATCACCTCCGAGCCCCAGTCAGTTGTCCATCCCATCTTCCAGCCCCTTCCTTCGTCATCCCGTCTTCTCTTACATCAACCCCATACCATCCATACATCATCAACATCCCACATCCTACATTCAATGCCCGCCATCAATTCGACGCCTACCTCTCATTCAATTCACCACCTATCTCTCATTGCATCCCACGCTTGTTTCATTCCTCTTGTTTTACATTTTCAAATATGAAGGTGAATGCTAGTTCGACTCAGATCCGTCTAACTTGGATTTTTGTAGGGGTATTGATCTCCATCAACAGGTAGGTGCTTCTTCTGTTGCTCTCGCCTCTAATGTTTGTATCTTTTTAGTTGCTTGTACAAAAGTTGTTGATCCATGCAGTAATTTGGACTCAATGTCCGGTTTCGTTTACTATACCATACATGGCATGCTAATCCAATGGCATTCCTATCTTATTCTCTATTCTAAGATTTATACCACACTATTACTTTGATTATGATCGGTCGATGGTCCATGGTAAACCGAAGGGAGTGACGCCAGAAGCCGAATAACTTGAATTGCTCGTGCTTCGTCTCTCCCTTCTCCCCTTCAATACCATTCCTTGTTATGGGCTCGTGGGATATTCTCTTTGATCTTATCAACAGGCCCCGCCTTTTGATTTGGATTAGATTGAGCAGTCTCAGTGTCAGTCTCAGTCTGGCCTCCGGTAAACATCCCTTCGACTTTATCCGCCAACGATGCCTTCTGAGCTGCATTAGGATAACCAGTCCGAGTCTCAGTCTTAGTTTGATTTGGATTAGAATGAGCAGTTCGAGCCTCAGTTTTAGTTTGACTTCCAGGAAGAATATCTTTGATTTTATCCACCATCATTTATGCTTGTATCCAATTGTTCGAGTTCGCCTCTTTCCCAATACTCCCCCATTATTGTTCGAGATGAATTGGGCCAAATAATTGAGAGTCATGAAAAATAAACCCAATCCTTAGTCCTTGTTCATCCAGAATCATCATTAACATTCTTAGTGTAGTCAAGTGACATCGTTGCACAGAGAATGAATTTTGAAAATGTTGTTGTAGTGCAAATTGGACTGTTGTTCATTGTATTCTACTGTTGGAGAATAAATTAATAGTAACTTGATGCCTATATTTACCTCCATTGCCTTTACATTTAGCTTGACTTGGAAGGTATGCACCACCCCGATCAGGTCAAATTATAAGCAAGATTGATAGTAACTTAGTGCATATATTTAAGTAAGTTCTTTTGTTGGTATGTAGCATACCTATATTTACTAGTCCTAGACATGTAAGCTGACAATAGTTTCTAAAGTGTCGAAATCTTCAATTCCTTACTCGAGAAATTGTTATAGTTGTTCATCCATTATCGAGCCTTATTATAGGGTGTTTGTTGTTATAGTTGTTCATCCATTATCAAGTCCTATTATAGAGCGATTGTGGAACATCTCTAGAATCCATAACCTTGAGTTTATCAACATTGAAGACAAGGCTCAACAAATATGCCAACAGACATTTTGGGTGAGACATTTATATTCCTTTTAATGCTTCACATTCAAAATTAAATAAACATACAACACAATTGCATATTTGTGGCTGGGATGTCAATATTCTGTTTTAACCCTACTTTGATGAATATCTCTGAAGCTCCCCCATCTGCTGCAGAGAATACTGTATCATTCTCTCTGCTCAAACCTCCATATTGTACTGGCACATACTCTAGCGAAATGTACCTATGAAAGAATAGCCTCTAAATTATGATAGAATGTGACTGTCCAAGCCCTTAGACATATAGAAAATTCAGGATACTACAATGAAACCAACTTTTCTATTGCAATGTAATAGAGGTAACAATGTATTACTTGAATAAGGTCTCTATCACTCTGGCAGGATGGGTGACAACAAACTTGCTCTTAGCTTCTTGTGTTACAAATGGATATCTCATCGTGAAGAAGGATATATACCACCTTGGTGCATTCACAAATATCTTTCCATGAAGATACATGCTTTTGTTAACAAAGAATTCAACAAGAAGTAGGGGAAGCCATGAGATAAACATAAGTGCAAAAACATTGTTCACACTTCCATCAAAATTGCTTAGATTGTAAGCTAAAAGAAAATAATGATGATGATGCAAGTATTTCATGGTCCACTAAGTCCATCTCTCAAGACATCTAAGGACGAATGAAGGAAACTCAATATTGAATGTTGTCCAGAAGAAGAGTTGGGGGGGAATCCAAAATGTCCACTGAGTTGTTGTGTGAAAGGCGTCAACCATTGTTTAATCTTGGATGGTCTCTTTGTCTGTTGGTAATGGATCTAGTCTGAAAATATTGTTGAGGTCATTGGGGAAGGGGGATGCTCCTTTTAGTTCACATAGATATAGAGTCAAAAATAACATTGCTATCAATTTGTCTCTTGGCCCCTAGCTAATGGGAGCACCATAAAGAATGAACTAATCCTCTGGGTGGAATCTAGTCTAGGAGGAGGTTCAAGAGAATGAGAACGGATCTTGCATCCCTTCTACATGTATAAGGTTGGGCATCTCTAGAGGTGCTTGGAGAAAGTGGATAGGGTCTGAGCTCCTCAAAATAAACAACAGAATTGCTCACAAATCTTTTAATAGATGGGGCAGTAGAAGATCAAGGGCTCCGTTTTCTTGACCTCTCAAAGATGGGACACGGCTTGTAAAATGTACAAGGGAATTCATCTATCCCAGGATCTTATTCAATAACTAAAATTCTAATTTCTAAGGGTCTTTTAGTGAGTCCATTTATAGTTAATAATCTATCACATTAATTATCTTGGGAGGCACCTAGACATCCTTTTAAAAGGAACCGTGATCTCTCTTTAAGTATAAGCTAAACATTAATTTTCATCACTTTCCACCCTTAGTCAAAATTATAAATCTTGGTTTGATTTAACATCTCTGGCAAATAATATTAGATACCCATTTCCATATGGCCTTTTCTTTGAAGCACCTACAAGAATGTGTATAATCATAGATTCATGGTTATCAAAGGTGAGGCACTTATAGATCTAGGTCAAATTAAGTAGTTTTAGCCAACTATAATATAATAATGTCCATGATATAATAGACACAAAGCAAAGAAATATTTTTTGGTTCTATTGAGGCATGTTACAGCTTACAGAATCTTTATTCCCATAGGGTTATGTGGGCTTGGCATCACAAACCACATTGAGCTCGTCTAAAAAATATTCTCCTTGCCTTAGCATAGCATGGTCTAAACAAGGTGAATCTAAGGAATGCCTTCCTTTCCATCTTAATTGGTAAGGTCAATGTTGAACCTAACAAGGAGGGTTCTGAATAGGGAATTGAAATCTCTGTATAAAATTAAAATTACTCCACAGCTAATCATTTTTTGAATAGGAACTTGAAATCTCTATATATGACATGACTAATCATTTCCCCACAGTCTAATATGGCTTTGTTGTTGAATAAATGATTTTTTTCTCAATTTTTTTTTTGAAGTAGTTTCCTTGATATTCAATTGAATCAAAGGAAACTTTCCAATACATATAGTGAAAGAAGGCTTGAAGCCATTACATCAATATACTTATTCGTGTCATTTTTTAAGGGAATTGAACCCGGGTGGTGAGGACAACAATCATTCCACTCAACCATCCAAGCTATACCCAATTGACAAAGGATATTTTTCTCAATTGTATTCATAGTATATAAACTTCTATATATTGAATAGATCATTATACCAAAGGGTATATTCAAGAACCGTAAATCATTGTTACAAACTAAGACTGAACAAAAAACTTGGCAAGGTCGAAGAGTAAGAGTTTGACTTGATATTGGGAAAAAATCAGATAATACAAATATTGAAAAGAGAAAAAATTGGCAAGCACGTAACAATGCATCTCCTATTGTCCCTCGTAAGTTGGATTGAGTGAGAAGATTTATTCGTTTAGGATTTTTTGTGTACCCATCCTCATTTTTTACTTGTAGTGTTATGATGATTATAGAGGTGCAGCACTCCGTAGTTGTGGCTTCAACCCTAGAACGTAGACAGATACAATGCCATTCTAGTTCTCCTACTACGCCAGGTGTATTTGATGTAACCAAAGTTTGGATACTATAGTGTAATTTATTTGATGGTACGATGAAATTTGACAAAAATTGCATCGTTACATTAGAGATGAAGGAACTTCTCTTGTACTGAACAATGAGATGAGTATTTTGTCAGTACATAAATACTCATACTCATCTCATTGTTCAGTACATACCAGAATAACTTCCTTGTATAGACAATTATTTGTCATTTGTGAATGACTTGCTAAGACCATGCTGGATAGAAATCTGAGTTTATAATAGATAATTAGTGCTTGTGCAACAGAGTTGAGGTTAGGCCTTACCCAAGGATTAGCTCGTCCTTCCATCAACTCCAAGACAATAAATTTTCAGTGGTATCATGGATAAGAAAGCTAATAACAACTCCCCTTATAATGATCTAAATAATATGAGATATAAGAGGCAGGTTAACTTTTGAAGATTACATACCTATTTTGAAGCTTCTAGGAAAGCCAATAACTCATGTGTAATGATAAAATATTGTATTTATAGTTATAGCTAGATTGAATCATGGTTAGTATATTATGATAAAGTTGCGACAAAGTGAGGAATAATTTGAGAGGGTGAATCTAGAATACTTTACATGGAATGCACTAAATGNTCATCTCATTGTTCAGTACATACCAGAATAACTTCCTTGTATAGACAATTATTTGTCATTTGTGAATGACTTGCTAAGACCATGCTGGATAGAAATCTGAGTTTATAATAGATAATTAGTGCTTGTGCAACAGAGTTGAGGTTAGGCCTTACCCAAGGATTAGCTCGTCCTTCCATCAACTCCAAGACAATAAATTTTCAGTGGTATCATGGATAAGAAAGCTAATAACAACTCCCCTTATAATGATCTAAATAATATGAGATATAAGAGGCAGGTTAACTTTTGAAGATTACATACCTATTTTGAAGCTTCTAGGAAAGCCAATAACTCATGTGTAATGATAAAATATTGTATTTATAGTTATAGCTAGATTGAATCATGGTTAGTATATTATGATAAAGTTGCGACAAAGTGAGGAATAATTTGAGAGGGTGAATCTAGAATACTTTACATGGAATGCACTAAATGCCTATTCTTGTATGTTTTGAGGTGAAATCCCCTCTAATCCTTTTTGTATGGTTCCTCATATGGAGTCCTTGTTTTGAGGCTAAGGAAACATTGGAGTATGCTTCCATATTTTCTAGTAAATGTTGAAGTGAGAAGTGCTACAAGCTAACAATCATGAACAACTCGAATGTTCTATAAGAGATTCTCCTGCACTTTGAACTGTAATGCTCATTCAATACATAAGACATAGTTTTTGAAACGTACATTAATTTGAGGTATTCTATAAGAAGAAATGTATCCTTGCATGGGAAATGGTACCACAGTTTCTAAGCTCAATAAATTAGTCTATTGTTCTAACTTGAACATTGTTGCAAAGAAATACAAGGCATAACTGAATTGCACTGAATCAATTAAGATCAATCGATTTAGAGTTTACCTCAACTTAAATGTGAATATATTAAGCATACTAACATCCTAGCTTATTGCGAGTGAATCACAGGAACATCTATGGAACATTACAAGAGGAGGCGTGGCAAAGAGACCATTATTGAAGCTAGGTCAGGCAAAGGAGGGGAAGGCCCCATTTACAACGACACTACTTGCATCATGGAAAACAACGTGACATATCAATGGGGAGAAATTTACCAGATGTTCCATCAAGATTCCTATTCTAAGGTATCAAATGATGATCGATATTTGGGTGTCTACTACGCTCTAAAAAGGTCTTGACTTTATCAGATAGCTACACATCTCGAAGTGTTCCCGTGTGCAAACGTTATTTCTTGGATCATCCATTGAACTGACATTGACAATAGGATGATAAAATATATTGAAGGGAAAGCTATTGCATCGTTCCAGGCCTCAATTATACATGCATGCTATAAGCTTCCTACTGAAGAGATTCAACTCACAGATGAATGGATGTTGAAATGTCCTCTAGATTGCAGAGAAACAATTAAGAATTGGTGGGTTCCATGTGTAAGTTTTAGATCAAGATCCAGAGATTATCCCATGAAAATTCTAAGAGCCCCTTACAAATATGATGTATCCCTTATGTGCAGGCTTTATGGAGAAGCAGACACTTCAACATTCAAGGAATCTTGGGTTCCCTTGCTACACACTATCACAACTACTGGTCATATATTTAACTGGGCGGCTATCCTCTCAACCAACCTTGAAAAGTCCATATCAATAGTAAAACATGCAGTGTCGGGGAAGCATTTGCATTTCCACATGTCATCCTACCTATTGGATATGGTCTTCCAAGCACATGCTTACCCAAGAATGGGTTGGATATGGAAAAAGAGTGACCTCCCTATTCATGTCTATTGTCAGGACTTGTGGGGGTATAAATATCGAGTGCACTATCAAAAGATTTGCGACCACTTCTTAATTTCGTTGTTCCAATTGTTATTCTGCGCCCGAGCACCATGCATGTCAGAGAAAGAAATGGAAGCTATCAACGAAATCAACGATTGGTTTGTACTTGAGAATGCGACTTATATCAGGATCTACAGATCAACCAAACCTCCACATGTACTTCCTAAATTTGTACTTGACAAACTGGTGTTCCAGGAGGTAGCATACCACACCCTTGTACATGGGGTTGGGGCATCCCTTTCCAAATATAAGAAACTGTCGTGGAAACCACTACCATTCTATGTGGGATCCTACAGTTTCAAGAACTAAAATGAGACAGATGTTGAGGCAGAGGCTTTGGCAACATTTCATTTCAGGGAAGGAATATTCCATAGATATGATCTCCAAAAGGTTGTCAGCCAACACTGTAAACTCTGCAAGCATAAGTGGCCGTATGAATCTGAAACATGGAGAGATGAGGATATATATAAAAAGGCACATAATTATGATGAGGTTATCTTAAGAAGGGGAGGCATATCTACGACTAAAGAAAACTCAAAGGCCGAGCAAGAAAAGGAAGCTAAAGAAGTAGAAGCCAAGGAAAAAGATGAAGAAGAAATTGCAGCTAAAGCAACAACAGAAAAAGAAATATTGGAGAAGGATCATGAAGCACTCCAGAAAAACAAAGTTCAAGAAGAAGTTGTAGCAGAAAAAGAAAGGTTGGAGAAGGAGCTTGAAGCACTTCGTCATAAGAAATCTAAAGAAAAAGCTGCAGCTAAAGAAGCAACTGAAAAAGAAAGGTTGGAGAAGGAAGTTGAAGCACTTCGGCATAAGGAAGCAGCAAAAGAAGAAATTTCAATAGCAGAAGCAGAGAAAAAGAGGAAGGGAGAAGAGGAACAAGAGAAAAGGAGACTCCGAGCAGAACAAGAAGCAAAGCTCCAACAAGAAGAAGAAGAAAGGAAAAAGAAAGAGGAGGAAAAGAAAGAACAAGATGAAATCGATGACACTGATCCCATGGATACCGACCTACCTGAGGCTTCTAGCATACCATTGACTGGAGGCCATTTTCCTCTAGGAGAAATAGGGTTGGGGGGGTTAACGTCCTTCAAAGCTAGCAGAGTGGAAGACCTAGACTCTTTCATATTTGACAGGGCCCAGGGAAAGATTGTACAAAAAACTATAAGAACATTTCCCATTTCAGGTGTTCAACCAGTTATAGTAACCATATAAAGAACAATAGTCACAAACACTAGCGAGGATCCTATAGCTATGGCCTCTGCTAGTGTAGTATTTACAATGGCCACGGAGAAAAATATCAGAGACTATATCAAAGAAATAGGAGAATACAAGGCTCGAAACGTGGCCCTGGAGGAAGAAAATAGATGTTATAAACAGGAAAGAAACAGTGTCACAGAGCACAAAGCATGTGCTAATGAAGTACAAAAAAAATTATGTGATATGCAAAAGCAAGTATATCCTTGTCTACAGGAATTCCAAGACATAGCTGCTCGAATTTTGTCATTATCTGATCAGGTTAAGAAGAAGAACATCGAGCTAACAGGAGTGCACATATCCATCAATGATCTAAATAGGTGGCCTCAATAACATCCAAATTCACCCCCAGAAGTCCCAAGGATGATCGAAGAGGAACATCGAATGAACTATACAGCCATTGCAAGGGCCCAAAGCACTGGAATTAAGTTGGAGCAAGACATAGAATATTCCATTGGCACCTGCAAGTGGCTTTAGTTGTTGGTAGATAAATAGATTGAAAAATGCAGGCTGCCCAAA
>SNQJ01S0016814.1:273204-283328 GCA_010110895.2 Picea sitchensis | reverse complement strand
AGAAATGTGAATGTGTGATGTGAATGGACCTTGTGGAAAAGGTCGATGAATGTGAATAATATTATGAATATATATATATATATATTGCAGGACTGTTGAGAGGGGATATGCTGAAAAAGAGATCACATTGGCTGGAGAAAGGTGGTGGAAGGCACCTAGAAGGGTGGCGTTAACTTCCACTGAGAACAATACCATATGTGGACTTCACTGGCCCGGAGGCAGCTCGCTGGCCCCAAATTAAATGTCTTGCAAGATGGTAGGTAGATGGCTCCTCCAGAATTAATGAGGGATGGGGGGGGTGAACCACCCATCCATAGAGTCGTCAGGCCTAACCAGTGTGAGGGAAATCGCGCCACATGCAACCTCGCAAGAGGATAAGGCATGAGGGAGAAGTGATTGGGGGCAGATGCGAGGGGAGGAAGAGAAATCGAGAGATATGCAGAGTGAGTGATAGCAGAGAAGGGGGAGAGTAACCCTCGTTCTCGGTCACTGGAAAACGGAGACACAGTCTCGCAGCATCGTGGTCTCAGCTCGGGGGTGGCTAGTGGTAAATCCTATCGGAATCGCTGAGCCTAAGGTTGGGTGGAAATGAGCACCCCTCTCAGCAGTTGCACTTACTTTTGGTGTTATTGCTGATAAGTGTTTTACATCTTACACCTTGAAATTCATATGCTGACATATATGCTCATAAACTGTGAAATTGTGAATGATTACAGTATAAATACTGTCTGTGCAGTGTTTTGATAAGAAAGGGTAGATGTATGCTTGTAACAGAAAAACCATGCTTTGCTTATGTTGATAGATAAATTTAATTATGTGAAAGTTGAACCAAGTTAGACTTCCAGTCTATTCTCAGGAATTTGTTTCCCCTTATCTGTCTCCAGGAATGCCCCGAATAGAACTCTCCACAGAGTTACCCCTCTTGGAAAAGTTTACCAAGAACCTGGAAAAAGGACCTGAATGCACAAGTCTTAGCAACCCTGTACGAGGAAGAGTGATCCTTTTGAAATACCGAAGTAGCAGCATAGGCATAAGTATCGATCGACGAATGAGATCCCATCGGAAGATCCACGATCGTTCACGACCGTTAGATTGATGGAAGAAACAAGGACGTTACATACCTTATCCCTTTTCTTTTATCTTCATGAGTAGGGAGGAAATCGGGACCGTAGATCCCCAAGGTCTATGGGAGTATCTGGACCGTTGGTTTTTCCCTGTCCAGAGAGCAGTGGGAGAGTGCATGGTGTAGGACAGGTCTGAGTCATTGGATCTTAGCTAGAAAACCCGATAGTCGTTGGATCTGCTAGGAGATGCATGAGGGTTAGGCCCTCATGAACAAGGGAAAAAGTCCTGAGAGAGGAGTCGGTATCGAGGATTCAGAGTTTGGGATTTCAGGAGTCCTGATGACAAGAGATCGGGACACTCCATGGTGAAAATCCCGATTTGAACTAGACCATCCATCCGTGAAGGACACGTGGCGGAGATCGAGAGTCCATCGGTATTTCGGATACTGGGGATTCGAGTTGACAAAGGATTTGTGTCACTAGGGGTCACAAGTTGCGAAATCGTGAAACAACGAGGACTGTCCATCTGAGGGAGGATACGTGGATGATAGTTCCTCGACCCCTCTCCACCTTTGCAAGCAATGCATGAACATGATCCCTTCGGAGGATCCCAGGGTCTGTAATGACCGTTATATTTAAGAAAGAGACGTAGGCATTAATGCCACGACCCCTTTTTCCCTTGCAAGAGATGAAGGACTCGGGACCGTAGACCCCATGGTCCATGGAATTACCTAGACCGTCGATCTATAGAGAACACGTGGCCGCTAGTAAGCGCTTCGACATTTCGGCACCCGGGAAACAAAAGGGCAAAGAACCCTTGTCTTCGCGAGTCACGAAATCCCGATCACCGAAACCCTGAAATAGCGTGAGTTGTGAATAAGTTTGAGAAAGGCAGGATTTAATCATGACCATTGATCATCCTGAAAATATCACGACTGTTGATCTTATCTGAAGGTCATCGCCGTCCATCAGAGGGACACATGGCTGTCAGTCGGTGTTTCGGCATCCGAGAAACTAGAGGGATAGAATACCTTGCCCCCACGATTCACGAAATCCCAATACCTGAAATCCCGATACGCACTGTAGTGGAGAGGAGAAGTGCCGAAAGAATCTGGACCGTCCATCAGAGGAGACACGTGGTGAGCGGTCAGAGATTTGGGAAAAGTCCCGAAATTCTGTGGACCGTTGGATCCACACTCTTAAGAGCCGTTGATCTCTTACACAAACTTCCATATCGGAATTCGGAGATTTAAAAGACAAGGAGTCTTGGAATCATTGCATTTTGAACTCCTGAGTAGTGAAACCCTGAAAGGATCCATACCGTCGGATCAGGGGAGGCTTATAGCCATTGATCTCCCCTTGGAGGGAAACTTGGGAGACTTCATGGTTTTCAGGGATTTGAATGGGAAAGGAAAATGTCCTACGTCATATTTTTCCCGAATCATGAAAGGCTGGTAAGGGCTTTGCTGGTTTAAGCGCGTGGTCACGAGGACAAGACCCAAACAGGGAACTTTTACTGGCCATCCCTTTCGGGGTTAGGTGCTTCGCTATGTCGGTGTTTGCAGAGTCGAAGGACTCGACGCTCTGGTAGCGATGAGTCGCGATGAGCGAAAGGGCGCCTTATTTGTTCGACCTGTGGTCGTGACCCGCGATCCTATGGGAACAGAGGAGGGAAGAACTAGCTTACTCTAGACCTCCGTAGACATTTCGGGGGTCTGACCATTGAGAAATCGACGAAAAATTTGATTTCCATAGGGGGTATGTGACAATTGTGTTTATGAAAAAAAGAAGAGAGTCAGATTTCTCAGAGTCAGAAAAGAAAATAAGAAACTGAGTTCCTTCTCAGTTTCAGTTGGTGTTCAAGCATGAATATGAAGATGATAAATTTTTCAGTTCCACGAAGGATCATAGTCCAACAAATACAACAACGGTGGAGTTGTTGATATCAGTCTTCAAGTGGAAGATTGTTGGTTGTGGAGCTTGATTATCTTTTTGATTCAAAGGTCTTTGTTTTCAGCCATGTTTATACCCCATGAATACTTTACACCCTAGAAGAATGGACACTCCTCCACAGTAGAAGTTATGTTAGAGTTTTTGTCCCTAGAAGCAAACCCTCTTTTATGAGGGAAATGTATTGTGACTATGTATCATTGTGAATATTGTATTCTGAGTGAGGATATTGTGAGAGAAAGAAGAGGAAGTTATAGTGGGTGTGTTGTAGGTTGTATCCCTTCATTTTTTGGATAATAATAAAGAAAGGACTTGGAAATTTATTTGGTGGACGTAGCCCACACTAGATGAACCATGTATATATGTGTCTCTATCTCATTGTGTATATTTTTTGTTTTATTTCTGCATTTGTTTTATTTTATTGCTCCGCGATCCTGTTTTTCTAACAAAGTTATGCCATGAAGGCCTCCAAACAAACCTCAAAATGAAGGGTGTTCCTCCTAAGAAGAAATGTTACCATGTGCGAGGATGCCATGTGTCAGGGTGACCTGATGATAATGTTCCTTTCTTCATCAAGGGTGTTCTCTCTATTTCTTGTATATGATACCAAAACCCCATTGAATGATGTGTTAAGATTCTTAGTCAAATGCTCCATTTAAACATTTATTGTTTCTTGATGAGGATAAAATAAAATGTTCTAGATACATCCATAATATTTCCAATGCTTTGAAAAGTGTGTAACACGCCCAACCCCCTAAATACCCTTTTAAGGGATGTGGTATTAAAATTTTCTTTTTCTCAGTCATCTCAATACCTCTTCTCGAGGGCACCATTTTATTTTTCTCTTCAAGATATTTCCAACGACTATCATCATGCTCAAAGACAAGCTCTAGATTTAAATTTATGGCTTTACAAAGTTCTCGGGTCTCATTGGCCAGTGCCACCTCATTTCCACTTGGAATCCATGTGGTTTTTGATCCCAAGTGTCATTTGACGTGGCTCCATCGTGGCGCCAATCACACGATTCACTGAACCTTGGTTCCAATCCCACAAAAACTCTAGTCATTGTCGTCGGGATTTTATTTCCATAGGTTGCAAAGACCCAACCATAAATTTCGACGATCATCCGTTAGTCAGGTTTACTCTAGATTCAACAATCCACATGCCTCTCATCCAATGAATCTAATTTATTTGGATATTATAAAGGAACCAGTCCTTAACGCCCAGTCCTTCGTTCTTTTGTGCTTCCGATGACATAATGCCTGGATCAACGAACCAGATTCACTGGCCTGCAGATCCAATGATCCTCATCATGTCGTCGATGCCTCCATTGTCGTCGACATTCATGATCAACACATAACCTTGCTATCCCTTCCATTTACGATGAATGTTCCAAATCTCTCATCACATAGATTCGATGGTTGGCGATTTAAAATGACCATCCAATGGTCTCGACCCAACAGGGCCCACCCTTGACCTTATGATGAACCAGGTGTCGACACCTGTCATCCTCCAGATGCGCTGACCTGTCATGTCACTCATGGAGTCATTGTCCAATTATATAACCTAGAAGGGGTTCTTCGGAAATATATAGTGGATATTAACTCTGACCCACCACTAATTAATGACTCTAATTACATTTTCAATACCTTTGACGTCGGTGGCATTCTTGACCACCACATAGCCTTTTTGACCTTTCAAACTTCGACGAATGGCCCATATATTCTCGGATTTTCACCTACATGTGCCAAATCCTATTGACACATGGCATCATATCTATATGACACATGGCACCATTGCCACCTAACAAGTGACATCCATATTTCCCACCAAAGCTCACCTATAGGTGTCAAATCACTACACCACGTGGAACCTTCTATGTCCGACACGTGGCACTATCCATGTCATCATGTCGGGACTTTAATTAAAACAAAGTTTTAATGCCTTTCTCACCCAATGGGTCCACATTTGACCCATCGGTCAATCAACTATCACCACTTGTCATCCTAAGGGACACATAAGCTTCCATGTTGGTATTAATTGTCATCATGACGTCATTGTACTCTTTTATTTCCCTTCGGGATGGATCATATATGTAACGATTGAGGTCTATCCTCAGACTCTACCTAATCTACGGTCAAAATCGTTCCTTGGAGCCTTACCATCAGAGTGCCTACACCTCAACATCCTATTTTGTTGTGAGTACCAAACTCTGACAAAACACATTATTCTGGATCTGACAGTTTAGATCATTTCCTGCATAAACTTTGATAGATCCAATGACTTGGATTTGTTCTTGGAGCTCTACCATTGGAGTCCCTCATCAACCCCATGTGCAATCATTCTGACAGCCCAAACTCTGATCGACGGTGGGGATCTCTCCACCAATAGATTCTACAATCAATAATTAAAGTGCCCATTCAAAGCTTTGAGCTTGATAAGGACCCATTCCCAAATACTTCGACCAATTACATGCTTCCACGTATTACCCTTGGATACATAGGCATTCCCCATCAACATGACATTAGCAAGAAGTCACCTTCCCTTTTAACCTCACTTATATGAGACCCTATGGAGATCCATGACTAAGAGTTGATATCACCTCTACTCCGATCAATGGTCCAGATTTCCCCTTAGGGCCTTTCCCATTGGAGTACTTTCACTCCGGATCTCCAGGGCTACTCCAACCATCATCCTTCATCTAATGGTCTAGATCTTCCTTCCTACAAACCTTTGATAGATCGACAACTTTTTTTAACTCGGTGTACATCTTCTACGATAATTCATAGCCTACTTTGAAAAAGGGTCAGGACATGTTCACTGCATCAATCCAACAACCGTGATTTCTTTAGGTTCAAAACTTGGGATTTTCCCTAGGTTTTTAGTCCGATTCAGGACTTAGAAGTTCAAGGATTTATTCCCGATATTTTCTATGGTTTACTAGGCCTTTAGGATATCTATAATTCTCCCATAAATTGACTAAGGAATTCTCTCTTCACTTATTGTGTGAATATATGCATTAAGCAGGTTCTCCATTTCAATAAGGAGACTTTCATAGAGATTTAAATCTCTTCAAACTACACATAAACCTTCCCAGGTTATAGGTCATTTCTTCCTTCATTCTTTCAACAAGAAATAAGCCTTGCTACTCATTCACCCAAATGAGGATTTCATTCCACAAAATCATTCTTAAAAAGGAGGGGTTTATGACACAAGGTCTATCAACCTTCTTTGGCCTTCAACATGCTATTATTACAATATCCCATTCCTTTTGGGAATTATTATTCATTTCTTAACTTTCTATCCTCTTTTCTTTTCATAGGCATCATGCCGCAACAATACTTTGCTATGCATCTAGGAGGAACAACGAAGTCAATGAATATAGAAGTATTTTCACAAGGGGAAATCAGTTGTACTGTTTCTTAAATCAATTAAGATAAAACACATGATCCTCCTGCTCATACACGCGATGCACATGCAATCCAATTCAAACGTATTATTATACGAGTAAAATGACTTCCAATAGAGCGATATCGACACCATTGACCAGGTATACACAGTTACACACAATCACATGCATCAATATTTTATCTCCATTTATTTACATGGAGTGAAAATATACCTATCTGATTACAGGTTACAACCAACCAACTAACTGTGGGTGTTTTCATTTCCATCCAACCATAGGCTCAAATACATTCACTCTTAGCACTATGTTCACCCCCATGCCAGATCATGATACCACTAGGGAATCTCTCTTAGGTTCTTAGTAAAATTTGAAGGTCACTCTCCTTTACTCTAATCTTGGTAGAGATTTTCCTTACACCCACCTAGCTCAATCCTCTTCGAGGTTTTTCATTTGCCTTCCCAACATCATTCTTGCAACCCTCTTATCTCAGGTCATGTTTTATGGGTTCTTAGACCCAAGATTTAGAGCTCATTCTCCTTCTGTTACTGTGTTTTTACACAATCCATCCTTCTTCCCCCAACTCCCTTTTCCTCCTGAAAATCATTTGCTTCTCTTACATGCATAGCTTGGGAAGGTTCTCGACCTATCCTTCCATTTCTTCTCTCAGAAGGAAACTCATGGGTCAATCCTGGAACCTAGGGTGATCTTTCATGTTGTCCTCTAGTTGAAAACTTCATGTTTGTTATGGAAGGCCTCCATACTTCCATTCATTGGGGTGGTTTGGTGGTTCAACTACCAACCCCCTTTATTAATTGAATTTCCTTGAGATTGGGGATAAGGGAAATAATATGAATACTTCCAAATTAAATATTTCAGCAAGGAGGCTTGAGTATTGATGAATTTTAGCTTAAGAGAACCCCCTCTCATTCCTTTAGTGATATCATGGCCAATACTTCAAGGCTTCAACCCTAGAGTCACATGTTGGAATTTACAATTAAAAAAAGGAACATAGTTACAATATTTGCATTCCATTGCATGGAAATCACTAGTTACAATTGATTACAAGCTGGGGGAAATAGGGGTGTTACAATCTCCTCCCCATTAAAGGAACACCTTCCTTGGTTTTCTTTTCAGCAACACCTACCATGCCTTCTTATTTCAGTTGTCTCAACAATGGTATTCCTCTTATTGGTCTAGTCATTTCCCAGGATCTTGACATTCAACACATACCTACAACAGTTTCAAACAACAATCACATTAACCTCATTTTTTTTTATGTAAAAACATTTTATTGTTGTCCATAGTTAAAGAGGAAGTTTACAATTAGCTTAATACTTATCTGAGAATTTTATGGTTTTGCATCCATATGGTTGTCTCATTAACTTGACTCACTGCTTTCCTTGACATACCCATTGTGTGCATGATCCTAGTCAACAAATGATTTTTTTTTTAAAACTCCACTGAGTTCTTTCACATGAGCTATCACAATATCCCCTTCCTTGTGGTCACTCTCCTTTCAGGCTCAGGCTCAGGAATCCCCTTTGCTACTATACAATCCCTTGGGTGATCCATCTTTCCAGCCCAAGATTTCCTGCACAAGAAGAGTTTCAGAGAATTCGTTGAGTCTTACAATTGAAGCGTCCCCCAAGATTTCTCTTGTCGAGGCATCCCTTTGGATTTCTCTGCCGAAAGCATCCCTTCGGTCTATGTTACCACAAAACAACATTCTTTATGGTGATCATGACTTATCACAAAATTCAACAATATCCCTCTTTCATGGTTTCTTATTTGACAGCCACCATCTGTCCTCCCTGGACAAATCTATTCATCTCACCTCTGTTCACATGCATACAAAAATTTGTGATATATTTTCATTCAAAAATTCTTCCCAAATATGTTACCCATAGATTTTTAAAATCCATAATTTCATTTCATTTTTAGATCTGTTCCATATTGGAACCAAAGTTCAAAAGAATGATATTTCCTTCTCACAATAGTTTGGATCTTTCATAATCAACAGGCATTGGTATTCCCTATGGACTTACAACACTGCCATATCCAAGACCATTCTTCTTGCAATTCATTCTTTACACAACCAATACAAACTATCAGTTTCTCATGTATAAATATATTCTCACGACGCATTTACAATGGAATCACAAATAATTCTTAATTTTTGCATTCTAATAGTTGCATCACATCTATCTAAACATGAAAGGAAACATCATTCCTTACCTATGCATCATTTCAACATACCAAACTTTTCCAAATGCAATTCGACATTAAGCGAATTTAATCCAATGTGCCAATATCCATGGCCACATTCACATACCATGCACCCTTGTTGTTAGGGACCTAACCCCTCATGTAGGTAGAATAATATATTTCCATGTAATAAAGGTCAATATTAATAAGGCCTAGCAATAAGGAAGAATAAGTCCAATGTAAGAAGACCTAATAGAAGCTTTTGCTTCTAGAAGGATCTTCCGCTAGATGGTTCTTTTTATAGACATATTTAGTATAAATAGGAGTCGAGGGTATGATAACTTTTGTCTTGGATATTATTGTAATAGAGCTTTTCTCTACTAGAGGTTTCCCCCTCGAAGAGGCAAGTGAACATCGCTCTAAGTAATTGAAGTGCTCTTTCTGGTGTTCTTCTAGTATCATTTTGGTATTATTGTGGTGTTTTTCTGATTATATTGTTGTTCATATGTCATTTCTAGCTATTTATTTATGTTCTGCATACTTTTTTATATCTGGAATATTACAAGTGGTATCAGAGCACCTTCCTCAGTAGAAAATTGTGGGTTAATTTTTTTCCAGGGTAGAGACATATTCTGGCATCTTTAAGCTACAGAGATCTGTCGTTACATGCATAAACCCGTGATAGGGGATTCATACACGTAGGAAATACAAGTGGTACTTAAGAGCACATCTATTGGCCACCCTTGTAAACCCTGTTGGTACCCCTTCGAGTGGTAGAGCATAAAAAAACACTTGTATACAGATCGACCTAGATCTCCTGAATCCCTCCATAGATAAACCGATCGACCTCCTAACTTCTATAGTGCCACCAAGAACAACACTCTGGAAGATACTCTCTATTACCTCGGTAGTCGAGTAGTACAACTAAGGGCACAATCTAGCTTCCTTAGTTGGTGCCCTGAGATATTGGGTTGAGTACTACTGTTGGACTCCGCATGTATATCAGAGAGCTATAGCATAGGGAAAGTCCTTGTATGTAGAACCCTTGAATACCTAACCCTTGAGACGGAACCAAAAACAGAACAGACAAGATCTATTGTGGCACAACTATGTCTCTTGCATTCGAGTTGTGAAATTTCTACACATTTCTTCTTGTTAACCATTTTTGCATTTCATCAGTGCAATATTATTCAGATTGGAATATAACTCTGCAGTCTGGATCCTGTTGGCACCAGTATTTGAGACCTATTTCATTGGATTTCTCTCTTCGCCCTTATCGCAATCATACCTATTGTTGACATGAAGTTTAAATTTTTCTACCCCTTAAAACTGAAGCTTCATGTTTTCCTAAGTCATGGGGCTGCCCTTAGTCCAAAAAAAGGGAGTCAGAGCCTTCCATTCCTTTTTCGGGTTTCGAGATTCAGTTTTTCTTGAGGTATGATCTTCAACCATCCCATTTTCCCAGTGCCTAAATCTCAAAACCATTTAACATATTA
>SNQJ01S0016814.1:261979-273175 GCA_010110895.2 Picea sitchensis | reverse complement strand
AACTCCTAAACACAATCATCTTTCCCTTAATCTTTCACGATTCAGGTTTCTTTCTACTAAAGTGTTTTTGAACTCTCAACCTTCGAACTCCTGATCCTCGATTTTTCGAAAAGTAAAAAAGTAATTAATCATTAATATTGATCAATTAAAGAATTAATATGAATGATTAGCGCCTCACTAATCCCATCGCAATTTCGCGATCCAGGGTTTACTTATGACATCTTCTGACAACAGGATCCCTGATGTTCCGAAATGTGAAATCGTGTTTTCTTTAAACAAAGTCTAAGATTAAGGTTAAGCTGTTTTTAAAACATGATTAGTGATAACTAAGCTTCTTTTCGCATTTCGGGAATTGAGGAAGGCAGAGATTCTTGAAATTCTAGTTTTGAAATTGCTGATATATGACAGTATTAATAACGGATAAATGGAGATATTTTTGATGCGAAATCATATCTCCAGGCATATCTTTCCATTAAAGCATTAATTTTTCATCGCCTGTGTCTGTACGCTCGTTATAACACAAATTAAGGGCTAATAAGGTCTTGTGTTTCGAACTTCATTCTTATCCTTTACATCTGTAGCAAGTCACATTTATCCAGTTTTATACACGTTTTCTTTGTAAACAGGTTTCTAGTCCAGTGCAAATATCATGGGACCTAAGAAGGCACCCAATAAAAGTGAGGAAGTTGCAAAAATCTCGAGCCCAGACAGAGACATTGTATCTGATACAATACTGCATGCCATCGATTCCATAAAATCTTGGAGGCATATTTTCAAAACTCTGGATTATAAAATTAGTAATTTCCCTCATGATGCCGACAACAAACTCTGAGACATAGCGGAGTCTGAGCTTCACAAAGTGGCTACATGGTCGCGACTCATGACTTATAACGACATGATCAGTTGGGCCTTAGAGCGAACAGACGTACAGACGAGAAGTAGTCTAGACAACTGAGGGGTCGTCATTGGCTCTTTTAGACCGGAGCATATACAAGTAATGTATAAACTGTCTCCCAGTCCCAAGTATATTTATAATAAAGATTTCGTGACTGGTTTTCAAAGGAAAGAATGTTTTGAGTCAGACCAAACATATCTTGGCATAATCAAAGACTGGTGGAGAAATGAAACAAAATTCAGGGCTGACACCCATGGTATTTATGCCACAGCCTCATTAAATGAGTATATGGTTTATGTGGCGATGATCTTATGTAGACTTTTCGGGAAGAAAAGTCCTACCCATTTCCCTGCAGAATGGGTACCTCTTTTGCACAAGGCAGCAAAAGGTTACACCTTCAATTGGGATAAGATTTTATCCGATAACATAGCGAAGGAGGTCATGGAATATCAGACTGCAAGATCCAAAGGCCGACCAATATCCTTTTATATGTCTGCATACATCATGGATGCTATATACTTCACAACTCCTTTCCCTTTGATGAATTGGAGTTGGAATCCAACTTACCCGAAACCTATTCATGAATATCATTCTAAACTTTGGGAAGAAAATGCTAAGGACTCATTCTATGAAATCTATCATTTCGTGGTAATACCACTACATCAGATGTTGTATGGCTGTACACCTCCCTGCATTTTAGATTTGGTCATAGGAAGCCTCAAGGCAGTTGCTGACTAGTTTATAGAGGAGAATTTCTCCTACATCAAAGTTTTCCGATGTTCAATCCCTCCACATGCACTCCCAAAATTACTCCCTGACAAACTGGTGTGCAGGGAGTTAGCTCATCAAATAGTAACATGTGGAATTGGGATAGAACTAAAGATGGCTCAAAATAAGTCTTGGCCAGTTTTTCCTGTTCAGATTGGGAAATTTTTTCTACTCAACTTGGGTCATTCCAAAGTTAAAGCAACAACACTGGAGGAGGTAAAATTGATAGACCTCGAGCACAGGAAGCACAATCCTTACTAGTTAGTGGGAAAACACATGGCCCACTATAATATGAAGGCTTATGAACATGAGAATTCCCCTTGTGATGACATGTGCAAAGGGACTAGGACCTATGAGGAGGTGTTAGAGAGGGTACAAACACTGTCATCTAACTTGAAAGCTAGTTTTCAGACCTTCTAGAAGCATAGATAGAGTGGGATACCCAAAGTAATACAAGGAGAAGCAATCACCCTTCCTTAAGAACAAGAGGATATTCCTCCAGCCTTCGGACAAGAAACATAGGATAAATTCAACCCCGGGGAAATTCCACGGGAGACTGAAAGGTTTTCATAAAATGAAGAAGCCTTATAGACATAAAATCTAGAGACGGAAATAGAGAGGACGTCCAGGACACCTCCCGAGTCCAGTAAGTCCACTCCCCCTTCATCACCTGCTGTTGATGTCAATATGCCTAAGGCCATAGGAGAAAAAATATCTACAGAGATAGGAATTCCCATAGCTTCCTTAATCCCTTTACAGTCCGCCTTTGGACTCCCACAGATGGGAGCCATATATGTTAGTGATCTCACCCCTATCTCCAGAGATGAGATCCCTCCTTTTGATTATTTTTTCAGCAAAAAGAGGAAGGTTGTTCTAAAACAAGAATGTATATGAGAGAGGAGGGTATGGTGAAGAAGCATAGGGTCTTGGTAGATGGTCAGAATTTGGAAGAGGAGGATTTCTCTACAAAAGTAGCAGGCTCCATGGGAGCCATGGAAACAATAAACCTTTTTACTGTGGAGAACATGAGAACAAGGATAAACAAGAGTAACCATAAAATAGCTCAATTGGAAGACCAGTTAAAGAATGTTGAGAAAAACATTAGAGAAGAGGTGAATAAAAGCTTGGAGCAGGTCAGGGTTGTTGAAAGGAAAGAAATTCAATCACTCAAATCAAGCTTAGATGAAATGAACCAGAGGATACAAGCAAGTCAAGTGCAGGTTACTCATCAAAAGGAGCTTGTAAAGAAGCTACAGGCTAAGTTAAATTTGACAGAAGGTCGGGTCATAGAATTAAAGGCTTTCCAGACCCTCTCACTGGAATCACACACAAAGATAGAAGTCGAGCAGTAGAAATTGATCTCCAAAATAGAGATCATCCAGAATTACGTTCAAGAGGTAAGAAAATCCCTTGATAATATTATTTTACTAAGAAAGGAGGCTAAATAAGCAAGGAATACCTTCCAGAAAACAGTTTCATTTTCAGGAAACAGAGAGATGTCGAAAAATCTAAAGCTTTCTATCACAGAACAGATAAGAGGAGATATCATGCTCGAGGTATGGGAAACAAACATATCTGAAAACAAGAAGTTAGTCAAAGAAATCAAAGATGACTGTGAGGAAATATTTGATTCTTTGGATAATCAAACATTAGGTATTGAAAGAAATGATTGCTCTAGGCCACTGGGGCAGATAAACATTGTGAAACAATAGTTGAACTGCAAAGAGGGCTTGAAGGAGATTCAGGTGGAAATTTCACATTTGAAGGAAATCGATGCCAACCTAATATAAAGATGGTTGGTACAACCCAATTTAAAGTTGCAAGTGATCAGGTTTGCCGATAAAGGTTTTGAAGACCAGTTTCCAAAGGTCCAAAGAAAGTTTTATCTGTTTGAAACTAAGGATCTTCCAACACCTCCTAGAAATTTTGTTCATTTTATGGAGAAATGTATTAAATGTATAACATCAAAGGAGGGAGAGACTTCAACTAAACAGTGAAGTATCGTTTGAAAGATTATACTATTGAAATGATAGACAAACAAAAGTTAATCATGCAACGGTTAAGTTTGCAGTTTTGTAATTATTTTTCTCCTAAAAAGTAGGAGATTGCTAACCATCAAGTATTGATGACCTTGTATAAATACAAGGAGCGAAGACTGAAAAAAGGATTTTTTCTTTTTCTAAAAAGGCATTGTGACAAAATAATTTTAAAGAGACTCTGAATTAATAGAAATGTAGATTCAAGATTCAAGATTTTGTCAAGTCTGAGTTATGTGTTCCCCTGTCTTTTCATCTTTCTTTCATATATCTTATTGATGAATTCTTGGCTACAATTTAGTACAACCTCTACTGTGGAAATTATTATTCTTTTTATTTAAATCATTTACATTTTTTCTTCTGTATCGGTTATCAGCAGAAACAAGACCTGAAAATGTTTAGATTTCAATATCATATGCTTCATTAATATTTTTCTTGTCTCATAGTCTTCTGTTACAACATGAGATTCCTCTTAAATTGATGCCTCACCTTGTTAATAGCTTTATGTTTTTCCTCATATCATGCATGTTTCCTTTCCTTTAAATTTAACTCAGATACAAGAAACGGCCTAAAGTTTAGTCATCCTATTAATTTGTGTTTTAAAATCATTCTCTTTGCATTATGAAATAGAGATAACGAAGCCTAAAAAGAAAACATAGAATTATATCTCCTTTACATTTATCCTTCATGACAGTACCAGTTTCAAGGCAGCCTAACATTGAACCCGGTCTTTCAGATCAAACCAACATCGCTCTAAATTTATTTAACGCTATCTTACAAACAACAAATAACTGGGTTGAGTTAGAACGTTCATGGGCAACAATTGAGAGAGATATCAGTATTCAGGAAAACTGGGAAATTCGACAGAGACATTTGAGAAACCAACTATAGTCCTCACCTTTTAATCATTGATTTTTCTGTCCTCAACTTCCTCTATCTTTTCAGATGCCTTGACAGTATACTTTAGAGCCTTAAAGTATAAACTCAGGAACAACATCTTTTTGATGCAGTTGTCGGGGAATGGAGAAACGAAGCTTTTTCCCTGGGAAGAACGACATTGACACTTTCCTTCTTTGATAGTGAAGAAAGTTTGGAAACCTTCTAAATCTACCTTTATCTTTCACTTGGCGACTCCACATTGTTTAAACTGGCTCTTAACCAGAAGAACACCAGGAAGAATCCAAACGAAAAGCAGATTTGGCCTTTTTCTGACCCAGAAAAAATTATAAAATCAAGAAGATACTTTCGACAGACTTCCTCATCGACAAGTAAAAATTATCAACATAAATTTACACAGTCTGACCCTGAATATCAACACAGTGAATCAAGTATTCCACCCTCTTACGGGGAATGCTCCACTGATAAAGTTACAACCCATGAATCAGATTTGGTTCTGCCTGTTTTTAAGACCAGATCTTTCTCAGTCATTTCTCACACCAATAGAGAATGAAGATCTACCTCACTTCTTGTTGCAACCGACTCTCCCTCGCTTCTCGAGGTTCGATTCCCCACCTCTCAAAACTCAAACAATTATCCTATATATCTCGACTCAAATTCTATCGATTCACCTATATTTTCACCCTATGATTATGAAGGAACTAGTCCACATTCCCAAAGATCCTTTTTCTCAAGTTTCCTCCCGGTCGATAACTGATTTCTTGAAACCATTCCTTATAACCCCCAAAATTTTACCACTAAAGTCACAATGGCCGCGGCTGGAGAAGGTGGGGCAGGAGGTGCTGTCGTAGGTGGTCCAGGAGGAGGAGCAAGCGGTCAAGTACCACCTCCTCAGATATTTGCAAAGGTTTCTACAAGATATTCCCCTCTGGTTCTACCATTCCCTCTCCATGATTTACCAGAAAATTACATGAAAAACTTGCCCAAGTTCACGGGAGAGGGCGATTTAACAGAAGCTGAACACATAAATTTTTTTGATCAATTTGCTGACATTCTTTGGTTGGAAAATGAATATGTTTACTCCAGACTCTTGGTTCAAACCTTTGAAGGGAAAGTAAGAAACTAGTTTCAAAGCCTAGCAGTTGGATCTATATCGTCATACGATGAACTTGAAAATGCTTTTATCAGACAGTGGGGTGAGCGAAAAGACCATCTTTATTATCTAACTAAATTCAGGGCTCTTCAAAAGAAAAACTCTGAATCAGTTCTTGAGTTTACCCAATAATTCAATAAATTGTACAATAAGATCCCAACCGAGGTCAAGCCCTCACAACTTGCAGCGAAAGTGACTTTTGCTGGAGCTTTTGACCCCGACTTCTCCCTATTATTAAGGGAGAGAAGATCAATAGATCTCACCAAGATGCAAGATGATGCCTTGGAAATCAAATCTAACATGATGGCATCAGGGAAGATGAAAACCAAATTTGAGACTGGAAACAAACAAATCAAGAGATATAGAGAGCAAGGAGGACCCTCTAGATTAGGAAGATCTTTAGAAGACAAAATGGATGATATGGCTAGAATCATCAAAGAACCGTAAAAAAAAATAACGAGAATGGAACTAGATCAATCTAAGAATGAACATTACTCTATAAAGGATTTCAAGAAGAACCCTAATCCTCAAAACCACCAAAAACAAATTAAGAATGAAGATGAAAAAATCCAAACCCCTTTTAAAAGAGAAAACTTTATAGGAGGACAAGACGTGGAGGATTTCGAGGAGTTAGAAGAGGATATGAACAATCTTAGCGATGACTGCTTACAACCTTATATAACAAGACACGATTACGAAAAGTCTTTGACTACAGAGTATAGGACTGAGAGTAACAGGAATAGCAGTGTTTCGGAAGATTCGACCTATCAGGGAATAGTGGATGGTATAATAGCCGAGCTCCACCAGAAGTACAACCTAAGACCTAGAAATAGGTTTTCCACAACCGCTTTAATTAAAAAGATACTGCCGAGGGTTGAAACTAACCAAGCAGTTTCAAAAATCACTGAAAAACAGATTGAAGGGACTAAGACCACTAACATACAGTCTATTAAAACAAAGACAATGGAAACGCCACCCTTAAGCACGTAGAAACTAGACACCCATATTACTGAAACAAATGTCCCTCAACCAAGGAAAGTTGAAAAGAAAGGGTTGGAGACTCAAACCATGGAAATCGACAAAACCATTAGAAGTTTTAATCTAGAGAACGAAATCAGTAAGATCAAAATCCCTATTCCCCTCGTCAAACTGGCCAAAAACCCGATATATCAAAAACAAATTGTTAAAATGATTAGTTTTTCAGAAAATGAAAGTCAGGTTGATGTTATTAACTTAGAATATGATATGCCTAACATAATTTTCGGCCCATACTTATAAGGTGCCAGAGACATTGTTGCCCCTTTCTACATCACTTTGACTATCTTCGACCATCTGCTCCATAATTGCATGCTAGATTCTGAGGCCTCTCACAATGTGATGCCTAAATCAATCATGGACAGACTTGGCCTTGAAATCACCAGGCCTTATGGAGATTTGTATTCATTTGACTCGAGGAAATTCAAGTGTATAGGCATGATAAAAGACTTAGTTGTAAACCTTGCACAAGTACCTACAAAAAGTGTTTTAATGGATGTGGTTGTCGCAGATATACGCCCAAAATATGGAATGCTCTTGTCCCGGTCCTAGGGTGCTAAACTTGGAGGTTCTCTTCAACTTGATATGACGTATGCAATAATTCCAGTTTTCGGAGGACAGTTCACGTGATTGTACATGAAAGCCAGGTTAGCATTTACGGTTAGTGACCCTCTCAGCCCAAATAATTATCCTGTATATATTGCTGATCAAGATTTAGATAATTGTATATTATCTATAGATGATGATGTTGATGCATGTAAGAAAAAGAAAAAATAGAACAGGATGTATATAGCACTAGTGTTTGGAGAATGTTTTTTGACGATGCCTCATCTTATCTTGGAGCTGGGGCTGGAGTAATTTTTGTGGCACCTGATAACCAATTTGTTATCCCTTTCTCTTATAGAATATAGCGGAACATTGACCACACTAATAACCTATGTGAGTACAAAGATCTAGTGTTAGGGTTAGAGGCTGCTAGGAGAATGGAAATTAAAAACTTGGAAGTTTTTGGTGATGCAGAGTTGATCGTGAAATAGGTTAATCGTCAGTACCAGGCCAAACATCCTAGGTTAAGTTCATATCGAAATTGTGTTTGGGACCTAATCAAAAAAATTTTCTCCTCAGTTAATATTCACTTCATTCTGAGAGCATAAAATCAACAGGTGGATTCTTTAGCCAAAGTTTCTTCGACTTTTGCACCTCCCACTACTTTCAAACTAAAATATCATATACAAATGAGACATAGGCCTTCCATACCCAATAACATACAACATTGCCAAGTCTTTGAGGATGATGCACAACTCCAATTTTTTTTTAGAAACAGTAGACGAGTTCGTTGAAATGCATGTTGATCAAGAGAACCAGAATGATCATGTTTGGATCATGCAGGAAGGGGAAGACCCCCAAGCGTTCCAGGATAAAATTGCTAGTCACTGTATGCTTGTTTTAAAAAATAATCAGATACCCAAGGGCCTGATTCCCTTAGAAAGGCTCTTTAATCATGATGACATCCCTTTGAAGACTACCTTACAGCCTCAACCAGAAGAGGTTGAAGATTTCAATATAGGTACCGATGAGAGTCCTAGATTAGTTAAAGTATCCAGATACTTGTCTCCCAAAATCAAGAGTAAATATGTTGAGTTTCTTAAAAAATACAAAGACATTTTTTCTTGGTCTTATGACGAGTTGAGAACTTATGATATGACTATCATGGAACATAAAATTCCACTAAAACCAGGTGTCAAACCTTTTAGGCAGAAAATCAGGCAGATTAACCCTATCTTATTACCGGTTATAGAAAAAGAGGTCAAAAAACTCTTGGATGCTAAAATCGTAGTCCCACTGAGATATTCTGAGTGGGTAGCTAATTTAGTCCTAGTGAGAAAGAAAAACGATGAGATCAGATTGTGTGTCGATTTCAAAAACCTGAATCGATCATCACTCAAAGACAATTACCCATTACCTAAGATGGATCATGTTTTAGAAAAAGTAGTTGGAGCTAACAAAATGTCTATGATTGATGGTTTTTCAGGTTACAATCAGATCGCAGTGCATCAGGACGATAAAGAAAAAACTTCTTTCACTACCCCTTGGGGTACTTTTATGTATGATAAAACGCCTTTTGGTTTAATGAATGCAGGGGCAACTTTTTAGCGAGCCATGGATATCGCTTTCATGGGTGAAAGTGATAAGTTCGTTGTTATCTATATTGATGACCTGACTGTGTTCTCTAAATCTGATGCAGAACATCTAATGCACCTTAAACAAACCTTTGAGAAATGTCGAAAATTTGGTTTGTCACTCAATCCCACGAATTCTTGTTTCGCAATGCAAGAAGGTAAACTCTTGGGCCATATCGTGTCTAAATATGGAATCAAAATCGATCCAAAAAGGGTTGAGGCAATAGATACTATAAATTTTCCTAGAAATGTAAAAGAAATTTAGTCTTTTTTAGGAAAAATAAATTTCCTGAGGAGATTCATCCCTAACTTTGCTGAAATTGTAAAATTGATAACAGATATGCTCAAAAAGGACAGTGAAGTGAAATGGACAAGCGAAGCCAAAGCATCATTTCAACGCATCAAGAAAGTAATAAGAGAATCACCAGTCTTGGCAAGCCTAGATTACACAAAATAGTTTTTGATTTTTTCTTTTTCTTCAGAACATACTATCACAGTTGTATTGTTACAGAAAAACGAGGAAAGTTGTGAGCAGCCTATTGCGGTTTTTACCAAAAGTCTCAGAGATGTTGACTTGAAATATGATATATTGGAGAAACAGGCCTATGTAATGGCGAAATCTCTCAAGGATTTCAGAACTTACGTGTTTCACTCAAAGTTCATTTCTTATGTACCCTCTAGCTATCTTAAAGATATCCTGGTGCAACCAGACAATGACGGAAGAAGAGGCAGGTGGTTAGATAAGATCCAAGAGTTTGACCTAGAAGTCAAACGAACTAAAATTATCAAAGTTCAGGGTTTGGCCAAATTGCTTGCCAAATCGAATTTAAAAGCACTTGTGATAAATCAACTACAAGAGAATGAGGGATTTCTGGAAATAGATGAGCTTGATGTCACTGCACTTACAACCAAAATTCAAGACAAGTTTTCTACTTCAGCCTGGTATCACATTATCATCCATTACCTACTTATGCTTCAATGTCCTAGTGATTTAACCTCATCTAAAGATAGGACACTAAAGTTACATGCTGTAAAATACTGTATCATAGATGCTAAATTGTATTGGAAAGACCCCTTGGGTTTCCTACTGAGGTGTTTAGTCGAAACTGAAACAGAAGGGGTTATGGATGAATTCCATGTCGGAGTGTGTGGAGGACATCATGTGTGGTGAGAAACAACTTATAAAATCTTAAGAGATGGATATTACTGGCCCAAATTGTTCACAGAGGTGAACACTAAAGTCCGAAATTGTGTCCCTTTTCACTTGTTCACAGGCAAGCAGAAGGTCCCAGCTTTTCCCCTTATTCCAGTTAAAATCGAAGCCCCGTTTCAGCAATGGGGACTTAATTTCATTGGAGAAATCCATCCACACTCCAGTGCGTAGAACAAATGGATCCTAACTGCTACTGATTATTTCACTAAATGGGTGGAATCTATCCCCACAAGAAATGCAACTGATTCGGTAGTAATCAGTTTTTTGGAAGATAATATTTTATCCAGGTTTGGTTGTCCTCGAAATATAGTCACTGATAATGAGCAAGCATTTAAGTCAATGGCCATGATAGATTTTTTCCAAAAATATAACATAGTACTAGGACACTCCACAACTTACTATCCACAAGGTAATGGTCTGGCTGAATCATCCAACAAAATCTTGATTACCGTGATAAAAAAGGTTTTGACTGAAAACAAAAAAGCGTGGCATATCCATTTAAAATATGCTCTATGGGCCAACAAAATAAGTACTAAAAGATCAATTGGGATTTCCCCTTTCCAGATGGTATATGGAACTGATGTCATTTTACCAATAAACCTTGCTTTGCTAGTAATGAAACTCTGGCAGGATTCAAATGAAGAACCCAATGACGTTACCAAAAGGATAAACCAGCTAGTCAAAGTTTAGCAAAATAGGGACGAAGTAAATGAAAGGTTGCAAAGATATCAGGATAAAATGAAGGCCTTATTCGATCAGAAAGATAAATATAGAGAATTCCTCCTTGGCGACTTGGTCCTAAAATGGGAAGCCAAGAAAGAAGACGTTGTAAAACATGGCAAATTCGATCTAATCTAGTCTGGCCCATATAGGATTTCAGCCTTTGAAGAAAAAAATGCTTGGTTATTAGAAAACCTGGATGGAGACATTCTCAATGCCCCTGTAAATGGGAGGCATCTTAAACACTTCATGCAATAATGTGTTTCTAAATTCTCATTGTACATACCAGTTTGTTTTCA
>SNQJ01S0016814.1:202891-245549 GCA_010110895.2 Picea sitchensis | reverse complement strand
AAATGTGAAAAGGTATACAACCTTGAATGGTGATTGCCATCTCCGATGAAAAATTTGGAGCCATCTTCTATCTCAGAGATGGTCACTGAATTTGAGGTGAATTCAACCCTCTTTATTGTGTCAGAGTGAGTTATTTGATAGATCGAGATCATATTTATGGATAGTTTTGGAATATGCAATACATTATTGAAACTTCCATTGTCTAGATATACTCTTCCTTGTCCACAAACTTTTACAAGGGTGTCATCTCCCATCAAGATGAGAGGACCCGTGAAAGGTTTCAAAAAGGAAAAAAAATCTTTCAAGGAAGCCATATAATTTGACGCACTAGAATCTAAGATCCATGCATTGGGTGAGGAAGAGATATCTATCGATGCATGTGCATTACCTCGATCTTCTAGTGACTTGTCTCTAGGATTTTTCTTAGCATTTTCTAGTATGCAATCTCCAAGGTTGTTTTTCTTAGATATATATTTTTCTTCATGCATGAGATTTCTCGATGATATCCTTAGTTGAAATAGATACATTTGGATTTCTCCTTATTTGAATTTCCTTCTTTGGAGTTGGAAGACTTCTCAAAAGGTTTGAAGTTTCCTCCCTTTTTTGATTAGGTTCCTTCTTTCCCTTTGATTATGCTTAGATTTGGTATTTAACTTGTTTCTTTCATGTAGAAAAAGTGCATGGGCTTTCGAATTCTTGAGAACACCCATTTTTATAAGCTTGTCTTGCTAATGTATGAGAGATTCAATGAATGCATCAAGAGTAGGGATTTTCCATGTATCACTCCATGTAAGATTTGAAGTATGAAATGTAGAGACAATGACTGAGTACATTGGACCCAGCTTCGAAAGAATGGCAAGAATTAGTGTATCTCCTTGCATTGAATTATCTATTCCACATCCTTTGAGTTGAAGTAGTAATGATTTGAACCTTCTGAAGAAGTCTTGAAGGTTCTCATAATTGCTTGGATTTAGTGAGATTAACCCGTTCTATATAATATAATCACCACAGATTTGATCTTGCTCTCCAAAGAGGCCCTCTAGAGTGGTCCAATCATTGTTTGGAGTTGTACATGATTCAACATGGAATAGTAATTCAGGAGAAATAGACAAGTAGAGAAGTCAAAAAGCTTCATTCATTCAATTAAAATATTTGGATTTTTCAATGATGCAATTTGGTTCCTGTGTAATATTCCAGATATAAAAAGTATGCAGAACATAAATAAAATGATAGAAATGGCAGATGAACAACAATATAACTAGAAAAACACCACAATAATACTGAAATCATACCAGAATAACACCAGAAAGAGCGCTTCGATTACTGAGAGAAATGTTCACTTTCCTCTTTGAGGGGAAAACATCCAGTCGAGCAGAGCTCTATTACAATAATATCCAAGCCCAAGGCAAAAGTTCTCATACCCTCAACTCCTATTTATACTAAATATGTCTATCAAAAGAACTATCTAGAGGAAGATCCTTCTAGAAGCAGAAGCTTCTATTAGGTCTTCTTACATTTGACTTATTCTTCCCTTATTTCTAGGCTTTATTAATATTGACCTTTATTACATCAGAATATATTATTCTACCTACGTGAGGGGTTAGGTACCTAACATGTCCTTCCCCTTAAAAACAACCTTGTCCTCAAGTCTTGAGATGTGGAAATTGTTGCAGAATGGTAGTTGGTTCCCAAGTGGAATCTGATGGGGTTATATCTTTCCATTAGACTAACACTTCCTTGATGGTTCGTTGATGCAGGCGACGGTCACACTGGTCCAAAACTGCTTGTGGCTGTAGCTAAATGGAGCCTTCTTCGTCCAACTCGGGAAGGTTGGTTTGAGTTTGGCACTTAGTTCCAATCACCTTCTTTAAGCATGAAACATGAAAAGCAAGATGTAGCTTAGAATGACTGGGAAAAGCTAACTAATAGGCCACTTGTCACACACGCTTGAGAATGATATAAGGACCATAAAATTTGGGCGCTAGCTTCTAACAATGGTCGGCCTTGAGGGAATTTTGCTTGTAAGGTTGCAGTCAAAGAAACACCTGATCCCCTTCTGCAAATTGATGTTCAGAGTGACCTTGATCTGCTTGTTGCTTCATGCATTTCTGGGCCATGACCAAATCCTCTTTGAGGGTATGCAGAATAGACTCTCAAACTGTAAGCATTTGGTCAACCACCTGGACCTTCGAAACACTGGGTAAATATGAGAGAACTGAAGGTGCATTTTGTCCATATACCACTTCAAAAGGAGTCATGTGGGTATGTAATGTCCCCACTTTGGGACATCAATACATTTCAGGGTATTATGATGACCAGAGCAGCGAGATGGATTTTATAGCGAGAACAGTGACTATTGAGGGATATGTTGGGTTCGGATTACATTGCTCATCCTATTTCATCATTCCGCACAGATTGGCTCTGGTTTCGTTGCATTCCGACGATTTCCATGATTTTGAGTATTTTAAGCTATAAGTCAATTAAATTCACTAAAGAGGTCATTTTGGGCACAATACTTGGAGGAACCTCTCAATGTAATAGCTCATTGGAATCGGGAGGAGCAACACTATAGGATAGTATGGTGAGAAGTGACTTTCAGTGGCCAGGGAAGTCACAAGGAGAGATAAGGTGCTTTTCAAAGGTAAAAAGGTTAATTAATTAATTAAAGTGATTTAATTAATTAATTAATAATTAATAAAATGAAAGTCACTTTGGAGGGACAAGGTGAGCAAGAAGTATAAAGGAGAGGCAAGGGCCTCTATTCTCTCATTCATTCATGTATGTTTATCATTTTGATATCTGGCTTCTAGCTAGAGAGCCCATACCTTGGGGGGTTTGAGGGTTTTGACTTAACTAACCCTAGAGGGAGATTCAGTGGTGAAAGATTCCACCTAGCTTGTCCCAAGCTTGGTCTCAGGGATGAAATACTACCCCACACCATTCTAGTTCAGATCTACTGAGTGCAAGAGGGTTCTACACTAGTCACATGCATAAGAACAGAAGGAGGGCTCACCATTGGGGGTTTCCAGTAAGGGGGGTGCACCATCCATTGAGGGAAGTTCATTCCAGGTGATTGGCAGGGATTCAGATTCTAGCACCTGGGTTTTCATTGCAGGGTCTTGGCCATTAGATATAGTGCATTTAGGTGGAGTTTAATGTGTCATTTGATTTATTGGATGCATGGGATGAATTGGAGGAGAGGAACACACTTCAGAAAGTGATTTCAGCCATTTGGTAGATCATATATTCATCATTTCGCTTGGGACTTCACCAGGGAGGTAACCAAGCCCTAATCTATCATTCTAGTGGTTTTGTGGAGCATTTGGAGGCCTCTAGGAGGAGGGTCAAATTATCTAGGGTTTCAGGCATCCAAGGGGGCGCACCATTCCTTGGAGGGAGTCTAGATCCATGACTTTGAGAGGGGTCTTGGAGATTTGAGCACTTGGGTTGTTCTTGCATTGACCTGATCTAGTGTTTGGCATATTTACTGGAGGGTTTGGACATCTTTGGCAGTAGGGCCAAATTATTGACGAGCTTCAACATTCCAACAGGACATGGCATCATTCAGGTTAGGGTTTTTTCACTTCATACGGCCCAGATCTATTCTTGCATTGGTCTTCATTGAGTATTCAACCTTTGGAGGCTTGTAGTATTCTATTGGAGCATTTTGTAGCAGATTCTATTGTGTTATTGGAGCCATCTATTGAGCATTCCAAATCAACCTCCTCATTGTAGCAGGTTCTTATTATTACGAATAAAGAGCAATTTTGAATCATTGTTGGGTTGTCTATTGCATTGTTGGTCTTGCATATGGTTGAGGTATGTTTCATGGCTTTATCTTCTTATCTGTTGTTGCAAACACACATATAAATCATCAATATAGCCCTAAGCGCAACCTAAAGGGTCACAGTAAGCCAAGTGTTTGACAAAATTCCACAACCAGTAAAAGTTTAAAAAGACACCCAAATAGTGATGTTCCTGGCATATTGTCTTGGGAACATTACAGTGGTATCATAGCTTAGATTCCTAACAGCCAGTGGGAATTATCACATACATTCAGAGCCATAGAGGGGCCTTCCATAAGAAGAGACGAATATTACAGATTTTTCTAGAGAGAGTGTACATTGTAGATGGGAATATTACTACGACCTTAGTGAGAGAACTAGGGCTCAAGTAACATTCCAACAGTATTTATCCATGAAAAATTCTAGGTGGAGCACAAATGAGATTACATTCTAGGTCAATCAGGCAATGGAATACATGGCCACAAAAACTATATGGAAGGAAGCACAGAGTAACCTCACACCCATTAGGAGCATGCATCTTTGCTACAGTTGCAACGTGCCTTGGGAACCATATCATAGGTGTAGTGGTAAGGGTAAGAAGCATATTATTGAGGAACGGTAAGATAGTGATGATGAGGCATGTGAGGATGGATCGATAGATTCTTATCTAGAGTAGTCTGATGATTATAGTGACTCTTTCATAGAGGTTAGTGATAGTGACTCTTGCACAGAGGCTAGTGATTCTTGCATGCTTGAGGAGGATAGTGACCCTTGCACATTGGAGGAGAAGTGGGATGGATAGGGTGATAACACTTGTGCTTCAGTAGTCATATCACATACTGTTGATGACCTTACACCTCAGCAGTGTGGTGAAACTAGTGAGGACTCACACGTGTTAGCACCTAGATATGACCATCTTCATGTGGTGACCATGACACATCTATCATCTTTCCAAAAACCTATGACAGCCACATCATATGAGGATGGTAGTAGCATAGAGGAGCCGTAAGTGAGGGATGCACACCATGGACATGTCGATCCATAGATCCAGGAGGGGATACAGGACATGCATATAGTTGACCTTACAGATCTGCATGAGGAGATTGAGTCACAGCGTTTGGAGACTCCATTAGTTGAGAAAATGGTGGAGACTGACAGGTTGATGGGGCACTCACTTCTAGGATCGGCCTGCGTTGATGAGGATGCACTCTTTATTGGTCAGGATGACCATAGAACATGTCTGGACACATCTATATGGGATCTAGGCACAGATGATAGTAGTAGAGTGAGTGCACAAGAGGATACAGATCCTCATACAGGATACAATATGATTCAGAGGGAGATAACATCTAGTGATGAGGTGTAGTGGCATACAGGAGGACCCAACAAAATAGTTGACAGTGGGAAGTTCAACATGTTATCTTATGCATAGAGTGTTTTTGGGGATTCCAGAGTTGACACTAGCAATGAGGGATAGGAGGTGGCACCTCAGCATGACTGTGATCAAGAGTCACACCACCTAGCAGCATAATTGAAATTTAGTGAGGATATGATCATGGCATCCACCGTGCATAGTGATGACATGAATGCTTTGATGGTAGATTGTTTTTGGAGAGAATCATTGGCACATGGTAGTTCAGATGGGGTATTTTCCATGGATGATTTTCATACTCTCAGGGGGAGAGTGTCTATGATGAGGACTGACTACCAACAGTTGTTGACAAACAGGGATTACCTATTGGGGATTAGTGAGATGTATCATAGGGCCTTGAGGGAGCAGGAGTTGGAGGTGGACCGACTCACTTAGGAGTTGGAGAGCATTCGAGAATTCTTGAGAGGCACACAGACAACCCTTCAAGAATCATAGTCCATATTAGAGGAGCTTCTTGAGGAGATTCGTCAGAGATCCACTTCATCTATCCTAGTGGACAGTCAGATATGTCCTTTGGTCACTTGGCTAGAGGATGTTGGTGGTCTAGCAGAGGAGCACCAGTTGATGGAGGACACTTCCATTTGTGCCCCGAGAGTGGTTGACCTTCAGGTAGAGGTTGATCTAGTAGTACGCCCAACATCTATTATGCAGCGGGAGTATACAGGAGATGAAATGAGTATTCAAGGGCATACCGTGATGAGTGATCGTTCACGGAGATAGGCCAAGATATGCAGTCAGATTTAGACGGATGTATTGGATTGTAGGGAGGAGTCATACTTAGGAGAGCATGCAGATTTCACTCCTTTGTAGTAGCCCATAGTTATGAGAGGGCACCTTCACCATATCAATAGTTGCATGGGAGGTGAGGGACAGAGATCGGTTGACCAGCAGTTGGAGGAGTTATTTCTGGGCATATTGGATGGTTTGGATTCGGTGATGACTACAAGCGAGTCTTTATTAAGGATATTGATGGATGAGCTTCTAGTCAAATCCTTGGGATTGACCAAAGAATATGACATTTTACCATCCTACAGTCAGCTACAAATGTTTGTGTTATCCCTCCCTAACACTTTTATCGTAGACAACAGCATGAGGCGAGACAGACAGTGGTTGAGGACATGGGGAGTGGCTAGGCTGAGACCACCTAACATGGGTATTTTTACGGCATCCATCAGGATAGAGGTGGATCGCCATAGGCATCCAGTTGAGACTCGGTGCGTGATGGTGAGAATCATAGGCCAAGTGATAACATATGAGAACAAAGGGCTTCTTATAATGATCAGTCTGACACAGGAGCAGTTAGAGGAGATTGGAAGTGATAAACTTCCAAGTTTTCCATGGGATCCAGGAGTAGATCTTGTTAATAGGGTTCTTCAATTTTTGATGACTCAAGTTGTGCTCGAGAGCCACATACTTCACTTTGGGTTGGTTTTGAGTGGGCCTACAGGTACTTGTCCTATGGAGTGAGACGGTTTCTCCCTCTTGATCGTCATGATTGGGCATGGAGATGGTTGGGAAGGAATTACTTCCACAGAGATGTCCTTGTATATGTCATTTCTAGACAATAGGTCCAATGGCCATAGGTATTTCAGATTGAGGATCCAGGAGAGGGGGATCTAGTATATATGCAGGGAGCAGTCTGACATGGTCATCTTAGTGCAGCGCCAACATGGTGATGTTCAAAAGAGATTATCATGGGACCCATGGATTGAAAGATTGAGCATTTCATTAACTGGCAGGGGTGAGTGGACCTTTGCAGAGGAAATTTGTTCTAACTTTCCATTGACCTTCAGTGTTGAGGAGATCACATCACTTGAGGGTGTCTCACGGAGGTCTTGCAGTACTTGATTCTGGCATCGACATGTGCAGTTGATGGAGGTCGTGTTGATATTGGTAGTATCTTGTAGGATGGACTCATTTTTGGATGAGGCCATATGTCATGTGTAGGAGATCCACAGAGATGATATATTTAAGGGCTATGCTTCACAGGATATTACAGTTCACTTTTTGATATGGGATCCAGGGGGTGGAGTCTATGATCGTTCATATTTGGACGAGTTCTACTATGTGCCCTATAGGTGGATATGGGATCTTGGTATTATACTTGGATGGATTTGGTTATTGCTTGAGGACAAACAATTTTCTAGCAGGGAAGACTATAATGTCCCCACTTTGCGACATCACTACATTTCAGGGTATTATGATGACCAAAGTAGCCAGATGGATTTTATAGAGAGTACAGTGACTATTGAGGGATATTTTGGGGTCTGGCTTACATCACTCATCCTATTTCACCATTCCACATAGATTGTCTTTGGTTCCATTGCATTCCGACGATTTCCATGATTTTGAGTATTTTGAGCGATAAGTTAATTAAATTCACTAAAGAGGTCATTTTGGGCACAATACTTGGGGGAACCTCTCAGTGTAATAGCTCATTGGAATTAGGAGGAGCAACACTACACGATAGGATGGTGAGAAGTGACTTTCAGTGGCCAGGGAAGCCACAAGGAGAGATAAAACACTTTTCAAAGGTAAAAAGGTTAATTATTTAATTAAAGTGATTTAATTAATTAATAATTAATAAAATTAAAGTCACTTTGGAGGGAAAAGGTGAGAAGGAAGTATAAAGGAGAGGCAAGGGCCTCTATTCTCTCATTCATTCATGTATGTTTATCATTTTGATATCTGGCTTCTAGCTAGAGAGCCCATACGTTGGGGGTTTTGAGGGTTTTGACTTAACAAACCCTAGAAGGTGATTCGGTGGTGAAAGATTCCACCTAGCTTGTCCCAAGATTGGTCTCGGGGATGCAATACTCCCCCACACCATTCTAGTTCAGATCTACTCAGTGTCAGAGGGTTCTACACCATCCACAGGCACAAGAAGAGAAGGAGGGTGCAACATTGGGGGTTTCCAGCAAGGGGGGCGCACCATCCATTGAGGGAAGTTCATTGCAAGTGATTGGCAGGGCTTCTGGAGATTGTATCACCTGTGTTTTCATTGCAGGGTCTTGGCCACTAGATCTAGTGCATTAAGGTGGATTTTTATGTGTCATTTGATTTATTGGATGCATGGGATGAATTGGAGGAGAGGAGCACACTTCAGAAAATTATTTCAGCCATTTGGTAGATCAGATCTTCATCATTTCGCTTGGGAATTCACCAGGGGGGTAACCAAGATCCGATCTATCATTCTAGTGGTTTTGTGGAGCATTTGAAGGCCTCTAGGAGGAGGGATGAATTATCTAGGATTTCAGGCATCCATGGGGCACACCATTCCTTGGAGGGAGGCTAGATCCATGACTTTGAGAAGGGTCTTGGAGATTTGAGCACCTGGGTTGTTATTTCATTGACCGGATCTACTGTTTGGCATATTTACCAGAGGGTTTGGACATCTTTGGCAGCAAGGCCGAATTATTGAGGAGCTTCAACATTCTAACAGGATGTGGCATCATTCAGGTTAGGGGTTTGTCACTTCATACGACCTAGATCTATTCTTGCATTGGTCTTCATTGAGTATTCAACCTTTGGAGGCTTGTAGTCTTTTATTGGAGCATTTTGTAGTAGCTTCTATTTTGTTATTGGAGCCATCTGTTGAGCATTCCAGATCGGCGTCCTCATTGTAGAAGGTTCTTATTATTATGAATGAAGAGCAGATTTGAATCATTGTTGGGTTGTCTATTGCATTGTTGGTCTTGCATATGGTTGAGGTATGTTTCATGGATTTATCTTCTTATCTGTTGATGCAAACACACATATAAATCATCAATATAACCCTAAGCACAACCTAAAGGATCACAGTAAACCAAGTGTTTGACGAAATGCCACAACCAGTAAAAGTTTAAAAAGACACCCAAACCATGATGTTCCTGGCATTTTGGCTTGGGAACATTACAGGGTAGATGTATGGTATGAAGTGTTGTACCACCATTCAACTAGGGGTAACCATTGAGCCCATTGATTTTTCTTTTCTGGTGCAAAACACCTCAAATATGTTTCCAAACACTTGTTGACAACTTTAGTTTGACCATTAGTCTGGCGATGATAAGATGTGTTGAGATGCAATTGGGTGCCTTGTAGCTTGAACAATTCTTGCCAAAAATTGCTGGTGAAAGTTGGGTTGTGATAAAAAAACAATAGAATGTGGCATGCCATGAAGCTTGAAGACCTCATCCATGAAAATTTGAGCCACAGTGGATGTTGTAAATGGGTGTTGAAGAGCACATAAATGAGCATACCTGGAAAGGCGATCAACTACCACCATGATGACTAATTTATTTCCCAATTTAGGTAAGCCTACAATAAAATCCACAGACATATCCCGTCAAATAATAGGTGGAATCAGAAGCAATTGTAGTGTGTCAGGAGATTTGACTATTTCGCCCTTGTTGCATTGACACACATCACATTTAGCCACAAAATTACGAACGTCTTGTTTCATACCATCCCAGAAAAAATAACGTTTGACCCTGTCATAGGTTTTGGTAAACCCAGAGTGCCCAGCTGTGGGTGTATCATGAAGCTCAGAAAGTACTGTGGATTTAATTTTTGACTATTTACTTAAATACAAACGGCCTTTGTATCGAAGCTCATCATGGAGCCAAGAGTACCCTGGGGAAACTGGAGAATTGGACTGCAATTAGTGTATCAAATGAAAACGTTTGGGATCGTGTAGCCATTCTTGGTGGACAACTTGGAGCCAATCTGTTACAATAAAGGTGAGAGAAAAAAGGGACCCTTCATCTTCATATTTTTGGGAAAGTGCATCTGCAACCACATTGTCTTTGTATTTCCTGTAAATGATCTCATAATCATATTCAAAGAAATGTGTTGTTCCAGAAAATACTTGAGGCTTTGATGATCTATCCTAATTTGGAAGCATTGCCCCAACATATAAGGGTGCCAAAGATCAATGATATGAAGAATAGCCAACATTTCATTTTCATAGATTGATTTTCCCAAATTTTGTTCAGATAGTTGTTTGCTAGTAAAGGCCAAAGGCCGACCCTCTTGCATAAGGACAACTCCAATTCATTTCCCTGAAGCATCACATTCTAGGACAAAGGTCTTTGTGAAAATAGGAAGGGCCGGGACTGGAGTGGTGCATATGGCCATCTTCAAGGTTTGAAAAGCCTAAGCAGCTGTTGCAGATGAAGTGAAAGAATTATTTTTAAGGAGTGCAGTGAGAGGTGCCGCAATCTTTCCATAATTCTTAACAAACTTGTGATAATAACATGTTAAGCCTAGAAATCCATGCAAGATTTTGAGAGTCTTTGGGTGAGGCTAGTCTTGCATAGCTTCAATCTTTTTAGGATCCACCCTGACATTGTCCTTTCCAACAAGATGACCCAAGTACTCGACTTTCGAGGTGCCAAAATCACATTTAAATTGTTTCAGGAAAAGTTGGTGCTAAGAGAGTACATGAAGAAATTTATCCACATGGGAAAGATGCTCTATCTAGGTTTTTCTATAGATGAGGATATCATCAAAGAAAAATAAGACAAAATGACGGAGAAAAGGACGAAAGACATGATACATTAGGCTTTGGAAGGTGGAGGGGTCATTACACAAGCCAAAGGGCATGACCAAAAACTCATAGTGGCCCTCATGAGTTCTAAAGGCAGTCTTAGGAATGTCTACCTCTTTCATATGGATCTGGTGGTAGCCAGAACGAAGATCAAGTTTAGTAAAGAACTGGGTGCCACTCAATTCATCCAAGAGGTCATCAATGACAATAATGGGAAATTTGTCTTTAATGGTGAGTTTTTTGAGGGTGTGAAAGTCAGGACACATGCACCAAGAACCTTCTTTCTTTAGGACCATTACCATAGGAGAAGATTAGGGGCTCATACTAGGGTAGCTAACACCTGTGTTAAGTAGTTCTTGAACCATTTTCTCAATTTCATTTTTTTGGGAAAAGGGGTGATGATAGGGATGGATATTGGGAGGAAGGCTTCTTGGGCCAAGGGGAATGGAATGATCATGAACACCACCAGAAGGAGGGAATCCCTGGGGAGTTGAAAATACCACTTAATGTTTAGAGAGGATGGATTGGAGGTCCTACGACATAGAGGGTGTCTCAGTTTCTTGTATGGCATGGAGTTGGGAAATAACGCCAGAATGTCCTTTTTGAGCAGTTTTTCCATGTGATGGGAACTAATGATCTCAGGGGATTTCTTGGAACTTATATTGTTGGCCCTCCTGGTCAAATTGCATGGTTAATTCCTTAAAATCCATGATAATGGGACCCAAAGTCCTTAGCCAGTCTGTACCCAATACAATGTCACAATCGCCCATGTCGATAGAAAACATATGAGATTTCAAGTGGTAGTCACCAATTTGGAGACACACATTTTCACAATGCCCTTGACATTTCATGGAGCCGCCATTGGAAATCATGATTTGGAAATTATTGACTGCATGGATATAGCAATGAGTTTCTTGGGCAATGCGGTGATGAATAAAATTATGGGTCCTTCCATTATCAACAACAATGATGACCTTCCTATGCTTGAGGTAACCAATTCACTTAAGGGTTTGGGGAGCAGAGAAGCCAGTGAGAGCATTTAGAGAAATGATTGGTTCTACTTCAGGAGGGTCTAAGGGAGGGGTTATGTCAGTGGGTTCAGGTGACATAGACACAAGGGGAGCTTCAACATCCTCTTTTGAAACATCCTCTTAGATGGCCATAAAAATATTTTTTTCCTTACACTTGTGTCCTGAAAAATATTTGTCATCACAATTATAACAAAGGCCTTTGAGTTGGCGTTCAACCATTTTGGCCCTGGTCAATTTTTGGATCTTTAGTGGAGTAGAAGGAGGAGTGGGATTTACTGTTTTAGTGCAAGGAATATAGGATGGTTTTTGTTTTTGAGAAGAGACAACTTGTTGTGCTTCCTTAGCTCTTTTAGTAGCCTCCACCCAACTCTGAGGCCGAGCCATGATGAAATGGGCATGAATCTCATCCTTGAGGCCACTGATAAAACATTCTCAGAAAAAAGCATCAGACATGCCCTCTGTACGAAAATCCAGTCGCTCAAAAGAAGCTATAAATTCTTCCATTGTTCCAGATTGTTTCAAATTTTTCAAATGGCCTAAATGTTTGGTGTCAGTGTCAAAGCGTTCATAAAGATCTGCCACAAAGTGTGTCCAAGCAACATACCCTTGAGGGGTAGCTTTTCTCCATTTCCACCATTAGCAACGTTCTTGATTTATATGGAGAACACCATACCGGAGTTTGGCCAAATCATATGTAATGTCGTGCAAAGAAAAATAATGTTCCATCTGAGTTACCCAACCAGTGGGATCTGAGCTTTCAAATTTGGTCACATCCACACGCAGAAGGCGTAGGTCACGCTAAAAGTGATGGGGATGAAAATTATGGAATGAGAGGAAGTTTCATATTTGGTATGCAAAGGTGGATCAGATAAAGGGGGATTTGCAGGGATATGGAGCTTGGTGCAGATCATCAAAGCGATAGATTCAAGCTGGGTAGTAATGTCTTGTTTGAGGTCTACTTTGATTTCCTTGATTGAGGCGACGATGGAGGAATGCATGTTTTTATTGATGGTGGAAATATTGGCATTGAGTTGTCTCACTTCTTGTCGGATCTCTATGAAATTAGATTGCAAGGTATTGAAGTGAGCTTCCAAGTCTTGGAAATGGGTATGGGCCATGATGATGAGGGAACCGAAAAGGGGCGGGTGGGGTCAAAAAAAATGTTGAAAAATGATAGGTATGAATGTGATAAGGGTAAAGAGATAAATCCAATGGAATAGGTCTCAAATAATGGTGCAACAAAATCAAGACTTTTTTTTTTCTACACCTACGGAGTTATACTCTGGTCTAAAGAATACTTCAGTGATGAAATGCCCAAATGCTTAATCAGGAAGAAATGTGTAGTGATTTGGCAACTCGAATGCATGATACATAGTTGCGCAACAATAGATCTTGTCTGTTTTGTTTTTTGTTTCCGTCCTCAAAGGTTAGGTATTCAAGGGTTCTACAGAAAAGGGTTTTCCTTGTGCTATAGATCTCTGATATATGTTTGGGGTCCAACATTAGTACTCAGCCCAATATCTCAGGGCACCAACTAAGGAGGCTAGACTATGCCCTTAGATGTACTACCCGACTACCCAAATACTATAGAGTATCTTCCCGAGTGTTGTTCTCGGTGGCACTATAGAAGTTAGGTGGTCGATCAGTTTATCTAAAGCGGTCTTCAAGAAATCTAGGCCAATCCGTATATAGGTGTTGTCTGATGCGCTACCACTCGAAGGGGTACCAACAGGGGTTACAAGGGTTTCCAACAGATGCATGCTTAAGTAAAACTTGTATTTCCTGCATGTATGAATGCACGACCATGGGTTTATGCGCGTAACGACATATCTTTGTAGCTTAAAGACGCCAGAATATGTCTCTACCCTGAAAAAAATTAACCCACAATTTTATTCCGAGGAAAGTGATCTGATACCACTTGTAATATTCCAAATATAAAAAGTATGCAGAATAGAAATAAAATGCTAGAAAGGGCAGATGAACAACAATATAACCAGAACACCACCACAATAATACTGACATGATACTAGAATAACACCAGAAAGAGCATTTCGATTACTGAGAGAAATGTTTACTTGCCTCTTCGAGGGGGAACCTCCAGTCGAACAGAGATCTATTACAATAATATCCAAGGCAAAAGTTATCATGCCCTCGAATCCTATTTATACTAAATATGTCTATCAAAAGAACCATCTAGAGGAAGATCCTTCTAGAAGCGGAAGCTTCTATTAGGTCTTCTTACATTCGACTTATTCTTCCTTATTGCTAGGCCTTATTAATATTGACCTTTATTACATCAGAATATATAATTCTACCTACGTGAGGGGTTAGGTCCCTAACATCCTCTTTGGTTTCCATAGTGATTCCATACAATCCTTTGCTCTGGAGAAGAAGAATAACTTTTGGTTTCCATTCAAAATAGTTGTATGGGGTTAGAATCATTATTGATGAAAGATTTTTTGCACCTTCTTGCAAGAACCTGTGCTATGATACCATGTGAAATTGGTGTAGAAACTGCACATAGAATCTAGCATGCAACAAGGAACAAAAACTATTGCAAAGTTTTGAGATAAGAATATGAAGAGATAATGAAGAGGATTGTATTCCACAATGAATGAATGGAAAAATTAAATGTGATATAATCTACATGAAAAACTAGTGCACCATAGTAGTGATTCTATAGACGATGTGGACATGCACAAACAGAAACCTGAGTGAACTGCCACCTAGTCCTAGTTAATTGGCCATGTAGTCAACATTTAACTAGTTTATAAAACTGGAGTGGAGATAACCTCATGCATGTGCATGTGGTGTGCTCTCCTAGCCTCATTCATATGAAGTGGGCCCTCATGGTGATGATTCCAAGGTGAGCATGCAACACTTGGTGATAATTCCAAGGTTTCCATGCAAGACTTGACTCCATTGGTCTAATTGTTGTACAATTGAGTAATGACCGAAGAAGAGGTGGACACAAAATAGAGGCTAGTATGGTGATGTATTGAACATTCTTTAAATAAAGAGAAGCCACAATGTTGTCACAATTGAAAAATGGAGAAATGCTCATTATAATGTTGTAAAAATAAGCAGTTTCAAGTTGAAGGTATGAAATGGGTGAAACCTCATACTTTATTTGTTCGTCATAGTCATAATTATTTTTTTATTAATTAATATGAAACTTTATTTATGTATATTATTTTATGGTGAATATTATTCAGTGATGAGCAAAGGTCATTTCATGCAATAAGTGTCAGCTACAAATGCTAAAAAATATCCACCTAGTGATGTAGTGTCATGAAAATATTTACAAAAACACTGAATGTAGACATATTTGATGTGACCTTGATCAATTTCAAATTAGTCAACCTATTTGTTATCCCTGAAATTTCGTCTACAAATGGTTACAGGAATCCAACATCTCCAAACACCTATCAGTTCAATCATATCCCCAAAAATGCATTTCCAAAGGGCACAAACTATACAACTGGTTAAAAAATTAACATGCGCAAAATCACTACAGGAAGTGCACGCACATGCGCAGGTCAGAAACATTAGAAAAGTGCACATGCACCTGACGCGCGACTGTGTACGCAAAAATCCACGCACACCTAAGAACGTCGCATTTATAGTTCTTGTTGGCTCCTCACCCACTTCTGGTTCATATCCCAAGTCGATTTGACCCTTAAATCCGAGATGAATATGAGTGGGGGGCTGTTCAAATACCTAAGGGTGCCCTAAAGGGCCCCTTGTTCACACTCAAGACCGGTTGGATAATGCCTCAAATATTTTATATAAAAAGAGGCCATGGGTGCACTATGAACTCAAGAATCTATTTGTATTGTTGTGTTGTCTCTATTCTCCTACAAACAACCTCTTTCCTTCTTGGAGCATACTAACATCATTTCATTGAGCCATTCACCTCACCTCTTGAGGGAATGAGCTTTGGATTTCTTCACCATTTCCCTTCTAGTTTTCTATTTGTAATAAGAGCTCTCACATAGGGGACTCAAGAGCCCTCCCTTGGAAGAAGAGGGGATCCATAAGTCCCCTTTTTTCTCTGGTTTTCACCCACTAATATAATCTCTCCATTGGTGGCATGAATATTGGTCAATTGTTTGATTAATTTTGGTTTTAATTTCCTTATGCATTGTAGTTTTGTTTCTTTAGTTGTTATTAGCTTAGTTGTTTATTTATCTCTTGTGCTTGATGTGTCTAACTCTTGCACTAACTTCTGTCATGTTCAGCTGACCCAATTAGACTTGCAAGTGTCCCTCTTTTGCTCATCCAAGTGGCAAAAAGGATACAACAGATTGGGGACCATACTGGGGAAAGGTATCAATTTCCTCCCTATTTGGGTTGTTTGAGCACTTATTTTTAATCTATTTACCTTGCAAGGATCATAACTGGCCCAAGCCTACCCGCAAAGAGATGAATTCGGAGTTGGAATAAGAGAATTTTATTTATAATTTTCTTCGCAGACGCGTATCAGAACATGCACAGGTTTTTCAGCCCACAGGCATGTATTCAGAGCATCTGCACCAACAACACTATGTTTCCCAATGCATTCTATGCACAGTGCACCAACATGTCATTGTTTCTCTGCGCATTTGCGCCACATGCGCCTCTGTCTACTCTGTGACCTATGCATCTGACCAGAAATCCAACATTGTAAGGGTTTTTTGTGATATTGTGAAGGCCCGTAGCCTTCTAAATATTGATTCTATGCAATTTGTAATATGCACCACACTTAGATTCCCTCTCCACATGAAGGGTTAGTCAAAACATAGGCACTTAGGAGGTTAAAAACCATATTCTTCTCCTCTTTTGCTTTCATTTTGCCACATGGATGGCTTGTTTTGATTGTAAAAGTTAAGTTGGAATCATTCACTATCACATATATAAACACTTGCATTGGTACCATAAATCAAACTTCAATCATTGAGTATGCTCTTCTCTTGCACCATAGAGCGATATTGAGAATAAAAAAAATGATTGAGGGAAGATTTCATCTCCCTTAAAAAAAAAACTTTAGGAGAGGACAAAGCCCCCCTAGGGCCCCTCTTAGTTTCTTTTCAAAACATATTAAATTTGTAAGGGCCTATACATGCCCACATGTTTCAAAGTTAGATAGTCTTTGAAGCTACTATCTTAGTTTACATCACTAGGGGAGTTTAAAGATTATTGTAATGGGCCCATACATGCCCACATTCTTTCAATATAGGATAGTTTTTGAATATTTCTTAGATTTAATCACATTAGGAAGTTTAAAGGATTAGGAAGGACCCATATGTCCACATGCTAGTTCTTTAGGGACTTTAAAATTCTGCAAGATTGTACCAAGGCATATAGTAAGATAGGTAATCAAGACTTGTAAAGGACCACATGAATTCCACATGCTACAAGATGACACCTAACTTATTAAAAATTTGGCAAATTTTATCAGTTGCTCGCACACAAATTCACTACTCACGCACATAATTTCATCTCAAATTGTGGAGGTTGAAGTAGGTTTCCTCTAGAAGGATTCTGAAATGTCCCACTTTTTCTTGAAGGAATTATCCACTCCCACTTAATTCAAACAAGATTGGTTCACACCCCCAATTTCTCAAACAAACCCATCTAATTTTTTTCTAAAAACTCATTAAGTTTTCTTGCACAGGATGTGCCAAAAGAATTTTTTTAGTCTAGGTAGGATCTTGGGGATACGCATCCAAATAACTCCCCATTATCTAGTTCTCACATCTTCAAACACTAGAAGATGACAAATAGGGAACTTTAAAATCCTCCAAGTCAAGTGTTCCTACACCATAAGGCAAGGAGATACTTGTGAAAGGTTGAAGGTCGAGGTCCGGTTGTTCTATGCATCCCCCCTTGAGACACCCTCCTCTTGGAAGGGATCCAGCCTGTGACCCATTTCTGAGGCCGAATATCTAAATGCCACACTTTGACCGAGGTACCTAGTGGCCAAATTTTAGGACATCTACCCAGGTGACAATTGTGGGCTGCAATTGCACCTTGATCATATTTTGTGTGGCTATTGAGAAATATCACCAGCTCTTTCGGGATATGCACCCTCTACCCCTCATTATAACTGATTATTTCATCCTTCACTAGTTCCTCTTCCGGTGGCTTCAAACCCCACTATTGAGTGCTATTGGAAGGTCTAGTGTTATTTGAGAGGAAGGACGTTTCGTATTTTTAGGAGACTAGAATTTGTTTTCTTTGTTCTCCCATGTGGACAAAATCCACCTACCCACATGTATGCTTATTTTCAATTGATTTATGTATGATTGCCTTGTGATTACATACGATTGTGAGATATATTGTGATGGTCCAAAATTATACAAAAACTCTTGTTCATTTTTTTTCTCTCATCACCATTCGCACACATTCGATTTATTAGTCAGACATCATAGGGGACTCACAGAATCCTCATTGTTCTAGATGCTTGTAGAACCTCCCTCCTCTTCTAGGAGGAGTTCCTAGTCTCACCAACTCATCGAGACAAACCTCTCACACCCCTGTGAGTGATACTATTTTGTGATCAACTTTATTTGGTTCCACTTTACTTGGGTCCACTTCCCAAGGTCAACCCTCCACTAGATATCCTTTACATGGAAGCGGGGGGGAAACTTCTTCCCAAAGGGGAAGTACAACTCCACCTAACCCCCATCACGGGTTAGGTACACAAACCACTCACGCCATGGATGGAACTAATCCTCCACCGCCACTCCAGATGCCATACTTGGCTTCCCTCAACATACCAGATCTGAGTAAGCTCACCAACGATCCTATATTGCATGACCCCACATGGCCTGCAATGCTGAACAAGCTGCCTTTAGACATTCCCAAGTTTGAAGGAAAGGTGGGAGAAGATCCTTCCAACCATGTCATGAATTTCCACTTATGGTTCTCTTCAAACAACATCATGGATGAATCCATCTTATTAAGGCTATTTTAGTGCACACTCATAGACCCATCAGCCAAGTGGTATGTAGACGAAAAATCAGGGTCCCATGTGACTTTTGAATCATTGGCCAAAACATTTTTTACCTTCTTTCAACTACCAATTCACCACAAAAATGGTCTAGAATTTATCTCTAAGTTTAAACAATCCTCAACCACACATATTGCTGACCACATTCACGAATGGCATCGGTGACATAGTCTGTGCAAAGAAGAAACCACCAAAGAATAATGCCTCGATTGGTTTCTCAGATTAGTCGTCTCTCTCCTTGCCAAAGATGTGGCCTCCACCTTCCCCCAAACTGAAGAAGAATCCATCAGAAAGGATCAATGGTATGACCTCATTTATGCACAGTCAAGATACTTATACACAGTACTACCTGACGCCCCAAGACCTGTACCATTCGTCCAAGACAAACCTGGGATGTCTCACTCAGTGAATGGATTGATTGGTATCACAACACACCACAATCTATACACCCAACCACCACCTATGTACGGTACACCCCAATATCCATCGATGTATGGAAGACCTCCTTATTTCCCTCCTCCCCCTTATCAACAGCCATACCCGATTGTTCCCCCCCACCCATGAGTGGACCCGCGTCGCCACCCATGATGCGCCCGACAGTTCAACCAAGTTTTGGTACCCCCTCTACCTCATCTTACACCCTGAGCACTAGTGAAAGTGCTACGCCTTCCTATGTACCCTATGAATCAATGCCACAAAATAATTTGTATTTTCCATTTCCTTGCCCTCCACATCCCATGGCTCCACCACAAGGAAAACCACGTGCTAGGGTTAAATGTGTTCATCCCTATCCCATTCAACAATTTCAAAAATTTGAACAACTGAATACGGAAACTCCGACCCATCAGTAGAATAATGCCAAAAAGAAAGGAAAAAAATGAAACAATAATAATTCAGGACCAGGGGGAAACAACCCCCAAAAGAACCAACCTGTTGGGGGCAACCAGAATCAGGGGAACTAGAACCCCCAAGGGGGAAATAAAAATAAATGCCAAGGGAGGAACAACAACAACCTCCAGATGAACTTCCCTTATGCCCTCTATGGTGAGCATGGTCATTATACTCACCATTGCCCCCAAATCTCCGACTTCAAATGGATGAAAGATTCCATGAATGCGCCACGTCCTCCAGTGCTGCCTGCCCCTTAACAGGCCCCACAAAAGTATTTGCAAAAACCACCCCCATTGGTGTTGCAAAACCCTATTACAAATCAAGGCGTGATGAATACCCAACAGGAAATACACCCTGCCCCGCCACAGATGGGACAGTATCAAAACCCTAGGAATCCGATGGATCGCACTATCCTCCTCACTAGCAAAGAAGAAATTCTTCTACAAATGTGCAGTTGTCAATACAACACACCCCCTGAATCTACTCCCACCACTTCGAAAGAAGTTCCAATTACAGTTGGACAACCTTTGATGATTCCACGCCCTAGCACTGAACCACCCCTTCGTCTTCCTCACATCCCATTACGACGAAATTTCAACAACCCTTGGGCTAGGGTGGCACACAATTACAGTCTGGTCGATGAATTGGTGCAATCTCTTGCAGCCATGTTAGTCTTGGAAGTCCTCCAAACCTATCCCACTCAATGAAAATCATTGCTTTCCTCCTTGGGGGTAGTCGACCCTACTGATACTAGACTCATCACTTTTGATCTAGATTGTGGGGAACCCCGTCTCCCCGCTTTGTTAGCTTTCTAGATAACATTCAAAATTCAAACTATCATAGTTCATCAATGCATCATTGATGAAGGTGCATCCACATGCATCATGTCCAAAACCATATGGCAGAAACTTGGCTCCCCCTAGCTAATACCATCCACCATCACTTTGAGAGATTATGATGGATGACCATCCTCTCTTGAAGGGCTCTTTCAAAATATCCCCGTTGAACTCAGGAGAAAAACCATACTTATATACATTGAGGTTATCGATGTATCGCTCGATTACAACATCTTGTTTGGACGTAGATACATGTATGCTATGAAGGCTTTGGCCTCTTCTGTGTTTCAAACGATGATGTTCCCCCACAACGGGAAGATCATCACCATCGACCAAGTTTCACATTACGAGCCCAACCCTCCCTCCAACATTGATAACATCCTACCCCTTGTCCACACTAATTCTGATCCCTACCCACTCATAGAGATGGGCCCCAGAATTTTCAAGGACCCATCCTTGCTAGGGACATACCATGGAGCACCATCGCTCATACATCCCTCAGCACAAGTGTGTGTCATATCTTCTGATGGAACGGAAACTGGAGATACCATTCCTCCCATCGAGGCTTCTTCACTCCATGACGTCCCACTAGTCACAAAAATCCTACCTCAGGAACCCCCTGAGAACTCTACGACACCAATTACCACTGATTTTACCCTTCCCCAAGGGAAAATCCTGATTTTGGGAGACCATCCCCCAAGCCATCACTCAAATACCCTTCTTCTACCCCCCATTGGGTGTACAATCTTTCCAGGTAGCCGCAACACTTACCCTTACTAACATGGTTATTTCCATTCTGGTAAGGTATCTACATCCATTGGCGATGGTCCCTCATCCATCCCTCCCTCCCCAAACAGAAGGAATCCTGATGCAGATTCCAGTACTAACTCCAACCGCACCACCCTCACCCCCACTTGCTAGCACCACCACTACAACTGGGGGCAGACAAAAGAATAAAGATCCCCACCACTCCACTTCCCCCCCACATTCAACCTCCTTGCACACTATGTGAGAAAGAAGGACACCCCACAAATAGATGTCCCTCTCTCCCTGAGTTACACAATATGATCCAACTCCCCTGAGCGACCACATCGCTCATCGCTTCACCAAGCACACCTAGTACTACCACCACGTCCCCTACTACAGGTAACAAAGGGATACAAACCAAATTCGCATGTTCCATATGTTCATAGTATGGTCATTACACCCACCATTTCCCTACGCTACCTCAGTTTCGACATACGCTAACCATAGTACACCAAATCTTTCAACAAGAACCCCCTCCATCCACGTCATCAAGTACTCATGTCACTAACATCCATTATGTCACGACCTCAGTCAACAAGCGGATGAGGTGCACTTGCTCTCTTTTTGAATCACTTGATCATTTCACATACCAATGTCCTACGATCATTGAAGACAGGCGTCGTCAAATGGCCCTTATTCAAAATCCTTCAACCACCCCACTTCTAGTGATACTAGTGATTACCCCTACTCCATCTCTAGATATTGTTCATATTATCTCTCCTGAGCCTGAGGCACTTCCAAATCCTCCATGGTTCATGGATAGCCTATATGAGGATTTACCCCCAAATCCCCCCAACTCTCCGGTTCATTTCCCCACAGAAATCTTATGCCCAAACACAATTTTTAACCCATAGCATCTCAATATTTGGTTGATGTCGAGTTAACTGTCACAACCTAGTTGCGCCACCCCCTCTACATCTTCACCACCTGAAGAAAATCACATGGTGACAGTCACAAATGTTACTTCCCCAGACCCCCTATATTCTCGCATTTTTCACTACAATGAAGATATCCTGGAAGAACTAACTACCCCCGATTTCCCATGGAATGTGCTTCATCATAGAGCTCTCTTTCTCTCACAAGAATCCTTTGACCCTCCTAGCCAAGACTCCATATACGCAATTCAAACCAATAATTTTATTCCATCGGGACATATAGACTGGTTCAACAACCCTATCCCTGCCCTCGATGCTTTTGAATAAGGCAACATGGCCAACATTTCCCCCACTATCAAAATTGACATTTCCATTAAACCAAGAATCATAGAGGAAATCACCATTGGCGTTGCATGTTCCCCTAAAGAACTCACATCTTAAAAATATCTCTTCCAAGAATACCAGGACATTTTTGCCTGGTCATACACAGAGATGCCCAGCCTTGATACTTCTATTGTTGACCATCGTATCAACACATGGCCTGATATTACCCATGTACGTCAAAAGAAACTCCCATTGCACCCATCCAAAGCAATAGCCTTCAAAGCCAAAATTGACAAACTACGTGCTTTTGGGTTCATATACCCCATCGCATACACATCATGGGTTTCCAACCCCGTCCCTATCAACAAAAAATAGGGCACCATTCGCGTCTGCACTGACTTTTGCAACCTCAACCACGCTTGTCCCAAAGACAACTTCCCTACGCCTTTTATCAACCAAATTATCGATGACTGTGTCGGTCATGAGGCCTTGTCTTTCATGGATGGATTCTATGGCTACAATCAAATATAGATCCACCCAATAGATCAATATAAAACCGCATTTACTACCCCATGGGGTACTTTTTCATACTGTGTCATGCCTTTTGGGCTCAAGAATGCCGGTGCGATGTTCCAACAAGCCATGACCTATGTTTTCCATGATCGCGCTCGCATCATCCTCACTTACTTGGACAACCTCACTGCTCGATCCAAGAAACAAACTCAACACCTCAATGACTTATGAGCTTTATTTCAACGGTTTCGCCAATATAACATCCACTTGAACCCCCTCAAATGTGTATTTTACGTCACTGTTGGACGCCTCCTTGGGTTCATCATTTCCCAACACATCACAGTATACCCCCTCAAGGTCCAAGCCATCACATACATTCCACCACCTCGGAATTTATGCCAACTGCAGAGCCTATAAGGCCAAGCCAACTTTTTACGACTCTTTGTCTGAGATTACGCCACTTGCGTGCACGAGTTCCTTCACCAACTGTGTCATGATATCCCATTTCGATGGGATGAACATGACCAAACCTCTTTTGATGATTTAAAATTGGTTCTCTCCAACACCCCTTTGATTATTCCACCTGACTATGATTGCGATTATATCCTCTACTTGTCAACCTTAGCCATATCAGTAGCAGGAGTTCTCATCCAACTAGGGGATGATGGTCACAAGCATGTAATTTACTACATTAGTAAAAACCTTTCAGGACCTCCCCTGAAGTACAATCATGAAGATAAACTCACCCTTGCAGTTGTCCTCGCAGTCTAAAAACTGCGTCATTACATCCTTCTTCGCACTACCAAAGTCATGGCAGACTCCAACCCCATGCAGTACTTTCTTAGTCGTCGGTAATCAATCGAAAATTTTCCCAATGGATCGTCATCCTTTAGGAGTACGACCTACATTTTTCAACTCCCAAAAGAAAAAAAGCGCCCATCCTCACCTAACTCATCACGACATTTCCCTCAGATTCTACTAGTTCGGCCTTCAATACAGAATTTCCCGATGAACGCCTCTTCTACATCCCCTTAGATGACCCCTGGTATGGAGACCTTCTCATCTACCTCCAGACACAGAAGTTTGGGTCTCACCTCTCCAGAGACGATCGTCGGCGCATTCGCCATCAGGCCCCTCGATATATCCTTATCGATGACATCCTATATCGACGTGGGGTTGACACCATACTCCATCGATGTTTGACCATCAATGAGGTCGATAGAGTCTTAAATGATTGTCACAGTGGTGCCTGCGGCGGCCACCTCTTAGGGATGTCCACCACCTAGAAAATCATTCGAGCAGGCTACTTCTGGCCCACATTATTCCATGACTGCATCTACGCTGTGAAGCGATGTGACAAGTGCCATCTTTATGCCAACAAATCATGAGTGCCACCTCCTCATCTATACACCGTCATCACTGCCAACCCCTTTTGGAAATGGGGCATAGACTTCATGACTTTCAATCCTCCATATAGCAATGGACACAGGTACATTTTCATGGCAGTCGATTACTTCACCAAATGGGCCAAAGCCATGCCTACCTTCAACAACACTACTGACACTGCAGTGCGTTTTTTCTTTAATCACGTCATTTCTCGCTTCGGAGTACCACTACAGCTAGTCTCTGATCACGATAAACACTTTGAGAATGAGATACTCATTGAACTTTCCTCAAATCTAGGATTCTCCCATGAGCTCGCCTCCCCATACTACCCTCAGTCCAATGGACAGGTAGAGGCGGTCAACAAGGTCCTCAAAACCATGTTGCAGTGCATTGTTAACAAACATAAGACCAATTGGAACCATATGTTGTTTTCATCACTATGGGCTTATGGCACAACAGTTAAAACTACCACTGGTTTTACACCATTTTATCTTGTCCATGGGGTCAAAGCCACTCTCCCCATCGAGTGAGAAATTCCCACATTGCGCACCGCTATCGAACTATTACCTGACATTTCTCCAATGGAGCAGTGCTTGTTGAACTTAGAGTCATTGGATAAATACCATTGGTCTTCATTACAAAACAATGAGGCAGCCAAAAAATGGTCGAAGGCCACCTTTGACCACCATGTCAACCTTCACTCATTTAACGAAGGAGGCCTCGTCCTTGGCTATGATATCACTCACGATACCCTCGACCATGGAAAATTCAAGTCATTATGGAATGAAACTTACATCATCCAACATTTCCTCACTAAAGGTGCATACATCCTGGCCTCTCCTGAAGGCTACTTGCTCAAAGCACCAGTCAATGGGTTGTACTTAAAGAAATTTTACGCCTGAGCGTAGTCATTCTACACTAAGATTTTTCTTTCTTGTACACGTTTTGTAGAGTTTTTAATCTTCTTTTTTATCCCTGCCTTATGTCTGATCTACCATTTTTGTTATTGACAGATATTTTCTCCATCGGCCTACCACATGGGTTACACTGAAGGAGCTAGCCGATGGACACAAAATCTCGCTCCGGTTGCTTGGGCCCTCTATACCCGACCCTCACATGAACTGCACCACTCCAGCGGCATATGTTTGGGCTCAACAACCAATAACCAAGATGAATACACAGTTGTCATTTGCCTCCTTGCCAAGTCCAGTCACCACCATATTCGTCACCTAAGTGTCTTATTACATTCCCAACTAGTTTTCCTGCAACTCAACAATGTGTATTTCATCTGTGATCCTTGCCTCTTCCGCAAATACCTTCAAGTTAGACTCTTATATCGACATTTTGATTCAATTACATTTACACATATTCCGCGACAATTCAATCAAATAGTAGATAATATGGCTAACCTATTGTTAGATTGGCATTTATCACATTAAGACATCATCACACATACATAATTCATCAAAAGTCTGTCACAACATATAGGTTATACATCATAAAAAGCATCACAAAACATCATCACATTTGAACATCACAAAGATCCCAAAAATGTATGTATATATATATATATATATATATATATATATATCGATCAATGTTCCATCAACATTTACAAAAAATAGTACAGCATGTACATCACTCGTAGGCAGGTGACCCCCCCATCCTTATAGGTGAAAAATAGGTGTCACACTACCCTATACAAAAATGGGTTTGCAGGCTTATATAAATACAAAAACATCCAACCAATAGCACTCATGGTGCCTCTATAGCACCACCACCAAGTCCTCTATCTGGAAGAGGTGCCCCACTAGCTGGGGGTCCTCCAGGTCCGGGGGGCAGTCGCCCAGTCATAGTTGCTCCCGCTATAGCTGCTCTGTGGATCAAGGTCTACAACTCTGCCGGAAGGCCCACACACTGCTCCAAGACTCCCTCATCCTGAACCTAATTCCACATGCCCTCGGGCACTCCCTGTAGCACCACCTCTAGCTGGTAGAGGAAATCCTCAAAAACCCCACTAGCCTGTACCTACAGTGCATTCGACAACCCTACACTGGGGTCGTTGAATCTGCGTCTCCAGCCAGCTATCGCATCATTGGTTGGCCTCTCACCAACCTCACCCCTCCGATGTCTCTATCCTTTCCATGGATCTCCCCACGACGGCCTCACGGGCCCCTGATGAGCCGACGCTCTAATCAACTCCACCTCTCGGCCACGCGGCCCCACATCTGCACATACAGAAAAAAACAATAGCATCAACATCCATACAACATATACTATACTATCAAAATCATGAGAAACATAAAATACATCAACATACCTCTATGGTCCCACACCTCTCTAGGAGGTAAAACCATANAGATAATATGGCTAACCTATTGTTAGATTGGCATTTATCACATTAAGACATCATCACACATACATAATTCATCAAAAGTCTGTCACAACATATAGGTTATACATCATAAAAAGCATCACAAAACATCATCACATTTGAACATCACAAAGATCCCAAAAATGTATGTATATATATATATATATATATATATATATATATCGATCAATGTTCCATCAACATTTACAAAAAATAGTACAGCATGTACATCACTCGTAGGCAGGTGACCCCCCCATCCTTATAGGTGAAAAATAGGTGTCACACTACCCTATACAAAAATGGGTTTGCAGGCTTATATAAATACAAAAACATCCAACCAATAGCACTCATGGTGCCTCTATAGCACCACCACCAAGTCCTCTATCTGGAAGAGGTGCCCCACTAGCTGGGGGTCCTCCAGGTCCGGGGGGCAGTCGCCCAGTCATAGTTGCTCCCGCTATAGCTGCTCTGTGGATCAAGGTCTACAACTCTGCCGGAAGGCCCACACACTGCTCCAAGACTCCCTCATCCTGAACCTAATTCCACATGCCCTCGGGCACTCCCTGTAGCACCACCTCTAGCTGGTAGAGGAAATCCTCAAAAACCCCACTAGCCTGTACCTACAGTGCATTCGACAACCCTACACTGGGGTCGTTGAATCTGCGTCTCCAGCCAGCTATCGCATCATTGGTTGGCCTCTCACCAACCTCACCCCTCCGATGTCTCTATCCTTTCCATGGATCTCCCCACGACGGCCTCACGGGCCCCTGATGAGCCGACGCTCTAATCAACTCCACCTCTCGGCCACGCGGCCCCACATCTGCACATACAGAAAAAAACAATAGCATCAACATCCATACAACATATACTATACTATCAAAATCATGAGAAACATAAAATACATCAACATACCTCTATGGTCCCACACCTCTCTAGGAGGTAAAACCATATCCGAGTCTTGCTAGAATTCCACCCCACGTTCCATCTCGGCTGTAAAATAATGGCCCCCCTCCCCACCCTCATGCCGTACCAAAATCGATGCCCACTGCATCAATCATGGCTTCCATGCATCAGTCGCCTCCAATAAAACTATAGGGCACAACATGGGAACCCTCTCCAAGAACCATGCCACCAAGATTGACCCAAAGGAAAACTCACCTGAGTCGGAGGCTCGACACCGGTTGATCTACCCCATCATCTTGGTGAGCAACATCAAGCCCCAGGAAAAATTCTCTCCACCCAATGCCCTCTGCATGATCCTCAGTTGACCACCACTGATCTGTTGAGTAGCTAAGGATCCATATATCCTCATGATCATCGTAGTGACGCAACGATGCACCAATGCATCCATCGCCCCAATCCATACAACCAAGCCTAACATAAAATCCTCCCTCGAACAGTACGTTCATGCCAAGTTTGCCAAGTGTGCCTCCCCTGGAAACTGGGGCTCAGTAGGTAGAACCCTTCCTCGAAAAGGGAGCTCGATCAAAAAATATACATCCTCCATCGTAGAGAATATCAGATGCTCCCTCTCGCACAATGAGGCACTGTAGTTCAGTGCTCCACATAGAAATCAAAAACTGCAACAGGTACTCCTCTGCCCGTAGCAGTGAGTAGTTGAAGAACTTTCGCAACCCACAGGCTACCAAAGGTCCCCGCACACTCAGATCATCATCCCTCACTGCCTCCCTAAGGTGCACCCATTCCCTCTCCCTCTAGTGGACTGGCATCCTAAGCTAATCACCTACATTCAGACAAACAACACTTGATTAGCCATCACAACTCATAGAACGAAAAAACTCAAAAAAGTCAAGTTTTTCCAAACACCACCTAGCTTTGCCTCATGTGCACGACTGTCATCCCCCAAAAGCACGCACATATGCATGCCTTCTCTTTGCATAGTGGTGCATCAATGCACAACTGACGAAGAAACAGAGGCGCATCAATGCACCCCTGTATCACCCACAGGTGCGCACTCATGCACACCTATTCATTACACAGCTGTGCACTAGTGCGAAGTTGTACTACGAATAGACATGCATACAATGTGCACCTATTTTAATCACTCACGCACCACCATGCATGTTTGTCCTCTCTATAGCCGTGCACCCCAGTGTGGATATCCTTTGATCACCCATGCACTAGGGGGGCCACCTTCACAAAATCCCACCGTACGACCATCCGTACAGCCCTACCAAAAAAAGAAACACTAACTACTATACAGGAGGTTGAGATCACTAACCTGGCTTGAACTCATGGAATCTCCAAATATCTTCTAAAAACCTCTCATCAACTCACTTTGGCAGCAGGTACAAATGAGGTAGCAATGTGGGCCCTAAAAGTATATATAGTCCCTTTTACCAAACTTCCATGCTCAATTATAGGAGCTCAGAGCATCCATGTTTTGATATGTCTTCATCCACGGGATCAGGATCCCACCACCTACACAATCGCCTTCCCTAGGTCACCATCCATCCTTGGCCCTGGGGGAGCATTTTTCTCACATCATGCCCAGGTACACATGATCATGTTCAAAATTATCGAATAACGGTTATATGTTCTTTATCTTCAAATATTGTTCACGTCAGGTATTTAGTTTTCATGTGTGAAGGTAATTTGTTATCATGCTTCCACACATCCCCTTCAGGTATATGATCGACACTGGCATGTAGTCATTCCCTATGAATATCAATTGCATCTCCTAGTCACACCCTCCAAATTTTTCCTATAGGATCCTCACATCTGGCTCTCCATTACTATCACCTCCACTACATTTCAGTACTATCAATCAGTAGCACTCTCTCCTACATGATTTGTCCCATTCATAGTCCCCTTTGGCACTTTGAAAATCATGATGCTTTCACCCCCTAGGGATGGGAGTCTCTTTAGTCTTACGCATACTCAAGAATCAGCTACATACTCCTTCACCTCATTTTTCTAGCTTTCCCCATGGACTCCTAGGACATCTCCTTACGGTTCTAATTTGACTGCACCACTGCAGTATCATTAACCTTCCACTTTCATCCAAAATCAGTTTTCCCATCTACAAATTTCCCTCCATTCATTTACCTCATACAGAAACCCACCCATGGGGCCCCCACCCTCCACCAATTCTCCATACAACTTTCGCCCTCACAGGCCAATCCATATTGCACTGGGGCACTTGTTTTTGTATCTGTACGCTTATCCCACCTTATTCTTTATTTATTTGATAATTGTACAAAGTCTTTGTTTCCAACATTTACATAGCTTTTTGTTGTCACCTTTAGCGACCTTATTTTCTGGCAAAGAAACCCCTGTCACCCTTGGTTGGGCCATTCCTTACCTCCTACCCTTTTTGACATCGTCCATAAACCCTGAGTATCCCACAGTCCATATACCTTTGATCTCTGAGTTTTTCCACTTTGTCATGTCTCTGGCACAATTTGACCCATGTATAGTCGACCCCCTGACGCTAGACTTAGTTTCATGGTTGCTGCCAATTATACTTCACATATATCCCCAACCAAGGGTAGTCTTGAGTCCCACCACCTCTTGAATTCTTCCATGTTCTCATCATTTTCTTATGTCATCCAGTGGATTTCATGAATCCCATTTCTTCTTGGAGTCGCGTCTCCCTTTCTGTCGACATCAACACAGTTTCCAGAAGGGCGACAATATCTTGACTCACATTACCTTGACAATGAGGAGTATCGGATGACACAGAGAGAACCATCATTGCTCTTTGTTTTCATTGACCGCCATAACATTCGACATCAACACAATCTCATGTTATGGTGGTTCTTACTTTGTGACTATTGCATTTGTTTTATACTAGCCGAAGACCTCTGAAATGTTTTGGGCCATCAATGCCTACGAGTCATCGACACTTCTTACTGGTGTCATCGCCTCTTTTCAGAGTATTTTCACCATCAGAATTGTCATCTGCCATTATCAAACCACCCCGGAGGCCTCTACAGTTATCTACATCATCATACAGCTTCAATTACTATCTTACACATTTGATTTACATGACATGAGTATGGGGCTTGCCCGCCTCATTTGTATATAGTTTTTATTATTTTTCCACACCTAGAGAAAGGCTTGGGTCCCATAGTTTCCCCTCTCCTTCCAACAGATCGCTTGTGCAGTTCTTCTCCATGCTCTTTCTTACAATGGTACCCTCAGCAGAAGAAACATTGATGTATTTCAGCTATACGTATTCTCCTAACCTCATACATCAGGGGGCATCTGTTATCCCTGAAATTTTGTTCGCAAATGGTTACAGGAATCAACCATCTCCAAACACTTATTAGTTCATTCATATCCCCAAAAATTCATTTCCAAAGGGCACAAACTATACAACTGGTTAAAAAATTAGCATGCACAGAAGCACTACAGGAAGCACGTGCACATGCACAGGTCAGAAACGTCAGAAAAGCACACATACGCCCGAGGTACGAATGTGTATGCAAAAATCCACGCACACCTAAGAATGGTGCATTTATGGTTTTTGTCATCCCCTCACCAAATTCTAGTTCATCTCCCAAGTCGATTTGACCCTCAAATCTGAGCTTAATCCGAGTGGGGGGCTAGTCAAAGACCTAAGGGTGCCCTAAAGGGCCCCTTGTTCACACTCAAGACCGGTTGGATAATGCCTCAAATATTTTCTATAAAAAGAGGCCATGGGTGCACTATGAACTCAAGAATCTATTTGTATTGTTATGCTCCCTCTATTCTCCTACAAGGAACCTCTTTCCTTCTTGGATCATAATAGCATCATTTCATTGAGCCATTCACCTCACCTCTTGAGGGAATGAGCTTTGGATTTCTTCACCATTTCCCTTCTAGTTTGCTATTTGTAAGAAGAGTTCTCACATAGGGGACTCAAGAGCCCTCCCTTGGAAGAAGAGGGGATCCATAAGTCCCCCTTTTTCTTTCGTGTTCGCCCACTAATATAATATCTCCATTGGTGGCATGAATATTGGTCAATTGTTTGATTAGTTTTAGTTCTAATTTCCTTATGCATTGTAGTTTTGTTTCTTTAGTTGTTTATTTATCTCTTGTGCTTGATGTTTCTAACTCTTGCACTAACTTTTTTCATGTTTTGTACTTTCAAGTGTCCCTCTTTTTCTCATCCAAGAGGCGAAAAGGATACAACACTATTCTTTGTAGATAATGTTTTATTATTGGTCTTTCCAAAGGTCGGGAACTATTGGAATGAGTTATTTGTTGACTTGCAATTAGTTATGCCTTTAATTTTAAATTTMTTTTGGTTTCCAATGTKTAACATAAGAAAATGAAAATAATACTTATTATAGKAATTAAAATAAACCAAKTTTTTTCTTACATAATATTCGATGTCAAATTTGAGGTCTTATTGCYGGGGTGGCTATGATATTGTTGGTAATATCACTTACATTAAATCGTTACCCARTGCAAGTTTGAGGTCTTATTTCCTGAGTGGATGGGATATTGTTGGTAATATCACTTGCATTAAATCATTACCTGGTGTTTTCACTGTAATACCCATGTTTCCCCCATCTTGTAAATATAACTATAACTTTCCAAAAGACTATGGGAAAATTGAATATGTGTGTGTGATGGGTTGATGAACATTTTTGTTATAAAAGGTAATGTATGTATTTTTGTTATTAATTAAATATGGATAGTGTTGCATAACTGTTGAGAGGGGGGTTTTCCAAGATAGACCATGATGTTATAAGAGAAAGGGTGTGGGGAACTAGAAATGGTTGAGATGACCCCCACCAAACCAGTACCTTACCGAAATTAATTGCTCATACCTAGAACAGTCCTCTGACCCAGAAATGAATTTCCAGTCAGGCTCGTAGTTGGAAAATCACTCCTCAAGAGTTAATGAGGAGATGGGGTAGGGTACCCATATACAAGGATTCCAAACCTAACAATGAGCTAAGGATTCAGACCCACACAACCTTGCTGAGGAAGAAAAGAAAGGAAGTTATTTCATGTGTAGAGGTGATCTACGAAGAAGCAGAGTGGAGAGACCAATCTAAAGAAGAGGGAAGAGCTCTTGCAACTCTCTAGTTCAATGGAGAACTGAGAAACAAGATCATTCTGGGTGAAAGAAGATGTTGGCAGCATTTTCAGTCCAAGCTAATAAACGGGGTTGACAAGTGGCTGTGGAAGTACTTGTTGTCGACCCCCTTGCTTGGTACAAAGAAAATTGGTTGCCGAGATCCTATCGGAGGAGGAGAGTAACCTTTGTTCCTGAATGTTGCTGAGAAAGAAGAAAGAGTCTCTCTTAGAGAATCCTTGTCTAGCTAGGGGGTGATGAGTGGTAAATCCGTTAAGGAGTGGTTGTACCTATGGTTGGTTGGAAACAAGCACCCCTTTCAGCAATCGCTTCACGATTCTAGTTTTTTTTTCTTTTTTCTGATAAGTATTTTCATACTCTATATACTGGAATGGAATTGATGTTTGTATATACATTTTTATGATTAAAAACTATATTGAATGATTAAGGTAGAAATGTTATTGTTTCTCTGTGAACCCATGATTTTGAATGGTCTTCTAGTTTCCTCGGCTTAGCATCTAGAGAGTTATGGGACGTGGAATTGCAAGAGAGTCGAGGTAGACTTAACTGGAATAACTAAGTCTTTCTGACCTCTTGAATTTACCTCTGCATGTCACTAAGTTCGAATTATGTGGAAGGAGGGAACCTCCTCTAAACTCTTCACCAGTGTGACCGAGGGCTTATGTCCATGATTCTAACCAAATTGCGACTAAGTGTTGAGAATGTAGCCTTGAGGCTTGTCCAATATTTCATATGACCAAGGTTTGGGAAACCTGCGCTAGGCCCGAAAGGAGCTAATATTTCTAGCTTCGAAACTTCAGGAGTTCGAAGCTATGGGGTGTTATGGCCTTACCACATCCAAACCATCCAAAGGAAACATGTTTCTATGGTCACCCATGAGGTCGATCGACATATGGTGGTGACCCTAACTGTGATAGATGGACCTATCCCACCATTAAACCTTGACCCACTCATCAATCGCGAAGTAACGTGAGCCGCAAATCCAAGGGTATCTGGGAGTCTCCCTGGTCGTGGGATCCACGCCGAGGTTAGTCTGACGTTGACTACATCGGGAGAACAGAGGTGTTATAGCACCAAATTCCCTGAATTTCGGAGCAACGAATTGTTGTGAGTCGTGGATCTGGGGAGTCCATTGACAACCCCTCTGAACCATCCGATCAACTAGTAGAGGGAATCACATATAACACTTCGGCAAAGTCTTACTTCGAGAGAGTGGAGTTATCATAATGCCACAACTCCTAAATGTTGGAGCTGAAAATTAACAAGAACCGTATATCTAGAGTCTCTTCGGGATCCTTCATGGCCGTTGGATCCACATTGTGGTCAGTCCGACATTGACCACTCTGGAAGAAAGGGGGTGGTAAGTGGGTGAAAACCTCTGAGCACAGAACTCACGATGTCTTGTGAGCCATAGATCTGAGGATGTTGTGGTGTCATTCCTGAACATTATATCTAGGTTGTGGTCAGCCTAACGCTAACCACTTCGGGAGAAAGGAGGAAGTCACACATCGAATTCCCCGAATGCCGAGGTTACAAAGTAACAAAGGCCGTAGATTAATGGGTCTACATGGACGCTTCTCGACCATTAGATCTAAGGGTGTCAAAAGGCTATTAGTCCAGAGTGACGTGGCATGCTGACATCACCCAGGGTGACATGGACCCACGCTTGATGTGCCACATGTCACCTAGATTAGTATGTTTCGTAGATCTTATGTGCCTATTGAAATGTGACATGTGTCACCCACTGAAGGGGCCACGTGTCATATTTGTCTTGCCACATGTCATCCCCCTAGAATGCATTTGCTTGGTCCATTTGGCAGGTGTAGTACTCGGGACCCACCTGTCCTTGCGTCCATGAGTAGTATGCCAACACGTGTAAGGGTGGGCGCTTTGGGAGTTCAGGAGTCCAAAACTTCGAGACTCCAAAGGTTTGGGATGCAGTGTTGTGGATAAACCGAAAGGCACAAAGGTAGGAGCCACGTGGAGAGATTTTTGGCTCCTTCAAGAGTTTGGAAATTCAAGATTCCAGAGGACATGCGTGGATAAAGGAAAAGGGGCGTTCAACGTAGAAGCATCGAACGCTGAAACCCCCCTCTAACTTATGTGTTAAACAAGTGTGAAGTTTCATTGTCGGATTAGATGATTGATGGAATTCCACCATGGATGTGGGAACTTTGGGATGGTATGATTGAGATGGACCCACGTGGGTGCCACGTGGCCCTTGACCAACAACGCCTGAAGAGCTTTGGGAGGTCATAACTTGCAATCCAAAGCTTGGATTTGAGCTTACTAGAAGTCGTTGGAAAGTCATGATTGAGTAGAAGAGGATGAAGACACAAGAAAGAAGATTTGAGATGATTAAATCAAGTAAAATTTGTATGCCCCATCCCTAGAAAGGGTACTTAGGGGTCGGGTGTGTTACAAATTGGTATCAGAGTAGGAAACAACACTTGGCCTACTTGGGCTCATGAACGAGTCACATGAAAATTTTGTTAGGGATCCTTTAAGGGAAGCACTCTATCTTACCCCATTCATGAGAGGCTTATTTAAACCTCTACTTAAGAGAGGAATGAAACTTTATGTTGTTGTATATGTTTTGAAAACTCTGAACTGTGTGTTGTTCATAAACTAGTAAAGGATTAACCAACAAAAAAAAATGTATTATCAACACTCAAGTAGTCAGTGGACAACAAGAAAACTGCAGCATAAGGGATGGTGACAAACCATGAGTTGGGGGAAATCTCCTACAACATAGAGGAGGAATATGATGAGAGGAGGACGGTGGAAACCACTCCAAATTTGGTTGAAACTGTAAGAAGCCTCATGGAAGAATCACAGAGTTGTAAGGCTGGAAATGAAAGGATAATAAAAGAGCAGGAAAAGAAAATTGAAATTAATGTAGTCCTATTGAAAATATTATCAGATATACAAAGGCAACTGCAACATGGACTAGTAGCCAGTCATGTGGACAAACATCATACTAAGAAAACTTAGAGTCCACCTAAGATTCAAAATAATGGTCCTGAAAGTGGCCACACAAGCAGAAGCACCTCAAAGAAGGCCCAACATGGAGTCAAGAGACACTCATTGAGAGAATCCTCTGGTGAGGAAACTGACAACTCTAAGGGATATTCTAGTAGAAAAACTAGTTCACATTCCCAGATGAGAGGAAAAAAGAGGAAACATTCCAAAAGCCATGACCCTGAAGAGTTCAAGAAATCCAAACCACCCACCTTTGATGGAGATATGAAGAAGGGGGAAGAAGTGGAAATTTGGTTGCTTGGCTTGAAGAAGTATTTCAGAGTCCACGACTACTCTGAAAACATAAAGGCTCGAATAACCATTTTCAACCTGAATGGAAAGGCCTCCATTTGGTGGGAGGACCTTAGGAATGTGAAAGGAATCCATGAGAAGGACTTGTCATGGAAACAATTTGATACATACTTCAAGAAGAAGTATCTGTCAAAAAAATACTTTGATGGGAAGACCAGGGATTTCTATGAACTCAAGTTAGGACAACTCACAATAGATGAATATATCAACAAATTTCTTGAGCTAATAAGCTATGTACCCTAAATAAAAGATGAAAAATTAAAGATGCAACGATTTATTAGTGGATTACCTCAGTCCTTCCGAGACATAATTGAGTTTGATGAGACAAAGACTTTAGAAGACACTATCTAGAAGGCAAGGTATTGCTATAAGAAATTCAAGAATAAGACATAACCTCATGAGGACTAGAGGAAGAAAAGTAATTCGGGATTCAAGAAGAAGGGTTTCAAACCATCAAGATTTAAGAACCATGGGAAGGCTTCTAAGATGAGTCTTCCTACTAAAAGTGTATATCAACAAAATTTCCCATCTCAGAGTGGAAATAAACCCTTTGGACCATCCTCAGGTAAGATTGATGACACAAAGAGAGAACCCTTGAAATATTGGGCTTGCGGAAAAGAACATATGCTGAGGGACTATCCACATAGGAAACAAAACAATAGGAGGGCCTACAACATCCAAGAAGCTACCACAGTCAATGATGTGGCTAGGATCATGCCACAGATTTATGCATCCTGGGATAATAGAAAAGTTGACCACCAAGATTTAGTGGTGGAGATGGAAGGTATGATTTACAACCATCTAGTTTCCTTTTTAATTGACCCTGGTTCTAATTAGAGTTATGTTTCCCCTCAAACTATTGAGAAATTTATATTGCAACACATTAAACATGTTAAATCATGGTTGGTACAACGAGCCACTGGAACCAAAAGAAAAGTAATAGAGGTCATGCCAGCATGCCAATTTATTATGAATGGATTACCCACCCAAGAAACCCTAAACAAGCTCCCCTTAGGATCATATGACCTGTTGATTGGCATGGACTAGTTGGCTACCCATAAAACCAAGTTGGACTGTTAGAATAAAACTTTGGAGTGTGAAGATGAAAAAGGGAGAAAGGTAACCCTACAAGGGATTCAAAATCATGTCTCAGTGAGACAAATATTATCCCTTCAAGTGAAGAAGTGTTGCAGAAGAGGATGCCCTTTATATGCAATACAAGCATTGGACCTTGTTGAGAAAAATAAACCTGGCCTAGAAGACCATCCCATATTAAGAGATTATAGAGATGTGTTTCCAGAAGAGGTACCAGGTCTACCTCCAAGAAGAGATATTGACTTTTCAATAGAACTTGCACCAAGAGCAGTGCCAGTGTCTAGAACACCATATAGAATGAGTACACCAGAGCTAATTGAGCTCAAACTACAACTAAAGGAGATGATGGATGAAGGATACATTTGGCCTAGTGTGTCTCCATGGGGAGCACCAGCTTTGTTTGTGAAAATGAAGGATGGCACACTCAGGTTGTGCATAGACTATAGGAAACTCAATAAGATGACCATTAAGAACAAGTATCCCTTGCCAAGGATTGATGACTTGTTTCACCAATTAAGGGGTGCTAGAATTTTCCCCAAGATTAACTTGAGTTATGGATACCATTAGGTCCAAATTAAGGATGAATACATCCACAAAACAACCTTTAGGACAAGATATGGTCACTATTAATTTTTGGTGGTTCCATTTAGACTAACCAATGCACCAACCACTTTTAAGTGCTTAATGAATAATGTACTCAGTAATTTCTTAGAAAGATTTGTATTGGTTTTCATTGATGATATCCTAATATATTCCAAGAATAGGGAAAAGCATGAAGAACATCTCAAGCTAGTGCTTCAAGTACTGAGAGAACATCAACTCTATGCTAAGTTTAGTAAGTGTGTTTTTTTCCAGAAACAAGTCCATTACTCAGGCCATGTTATTTCTGAAGAAGGAGTGGCAGTTGATACTAACAAGATCAAACCCATCATGGATTGGCCTACCCCAAATAATGCATCTAATATCATATCCTTTATGGGCCTAGAAGGATATTATAGGAGGTTCATAAAATGATTTTCCAATATTGGTTGTCCAATCACCTCCCTTTAGAAAAAAGGAGTTAAATTATTTTGGACATTAGAATGTGAAGGGAGATTCCAAGAGATGAAATGCCTTCTAACCAATGCACATGTGCTGAAGATTGTAGACCCAAAAAAGGACTTCCTTGTTTGTACAAATGTCTACAAGGAAGGGATCGAAGGAGTCCTTATGCAAGAAGGACATGTAATTTTCTACGAATCCATAAAATTGAATGAGAATGCAATCAATTATGTGACCCGCGATATAGAATTGGCTACCATAGTACATCCCTTGAAAATGTGGAGGCATTACCTCCTAGGTAGGATATTTGTGCTTATGACAAACCATAGTGGGTTGAGATACATGTTGGATCAACCAAAACTCAATGCTAGACAAGCTAGATGGATGGCTCTCCTTAGTGAGTTTGATTTTGAAATATGAAAGGGTGGATGATGCCCTTAGTAGAAGTATGAAAGTGATTCACTTGGAAGTTGTTAGCACCTGTGAAACGGATGTGAGGGAAAGACTCAAAAGTGCACAGAAACAGATGCATTTTTCAAGACTATAAAATCATACTTAGAACAAGAGCCCATAGGGATGAAGTATGACAGTTATCAATTGATGAAGGATGTCCTGCTAACTTACAAATGTAGTTTGTATATTCCAAATTGTGATGACTTGAAGAGGTTCATAATGGATGAACTACACAAAAGAACATATATTGGTCATCCTGGTTATCAAAAGATAATCATAACCACTAGGAGACTATTTTATTGGCCCAGACTGAAGAAAGACATAGTTGATTACTTAGCCAAACGTCTAGAATGTCAACAGGTTAAGGAAGAACACCAAAATCCAGCACTGTTGTTGCATCCCCTACCAATCCCATAATGCAAATGGGAAACCATATCCATGGATTTCATCACAGGGTTACTAAACTCAACCAAACTGAATGATGTCATCATGGTAGTGGTGGAAAAACTGAGCAAGGATGCTCACTTCATTCCCATCAAGTCAACTTGCAAGGCAATATATATTGCAAGTATTTTCATGAAAGAAATATTTAGACTGCATGGCATGCCTAAGTAAATCATATCTGACAGAGATACAAAATTTACTTCAAAGTTTTGGAAATCTTTGTTTGTTGGTTTTCAAACTAAATTGCTATTTAGTAAAACCTATCACCCTCAAACTTATGGGAAGACATAGAGGGTAAACCAAGTGTTAGAAGACATGTTAAGGATGCACGTAATGGATCAGCCTAAGAAGTGGGAAGAATACCTACCACTTGTATAGTTTGCCTACAACAATGGCTATCAAGAGTCATTAAAGATGAGTCCTTTTGAGGCCCTCTATGGTAGACAGTGAAAGATTCCAATCAGCTAGGATAACCTAGCAGATATAATTACAATCGGGACAGATATGATGAAAGAGATGGAAAAACAAGTAATTAATATAAAACAACATATTAAAAATAGCTCAGGATAGACAGAAAATCTATGCAGACAGAAAAAGGACTCCTAGAGAGTTCAAAGCAAGGGATCATGTGTATCTCCGAGTTAGACCCAGGAAAAAATCCTTGAGAATGGGAGCCTATGCCAATCTAGCACCTCGGTATTGTGGACCTTTGGAAATTTTTGGATAGAGTGGAACATGTAGCATATATACCAACACTCCCTCCCATAGTGAAGGTGCATAATGTTATCCATGTTTTGTTGCTGAAGAAATATGTACATGATTTTGATCATATAATTGACTGGTTTTTTATTCATGTGGAACCAAAGGGAGAATTCCTGCTAGAACCACAATGCATAATAGACAAGAACAAAACCCCACTCAAGAACAAAACCATTGCACAGATCAAGGTGTAGTGGAAACACTTTGGCCCAAATGAAGCTACATGGGAAATGGAGGATGCCATGAAACAAGCATACCCATTTTTGTTTACTTCTGTAAATATAGAGCACATAGAAAGGTAGAACATCGAGGATGATGATCCTTAAGGGGGAGGGGATTGTAATACCCTTTTTTCCCCCATCTTGTAAATATAACTATAACTTGCCAAAATAATATGGGAAAAATGAATATGTGTGTGTGATGGATTGATGAACCTTTTTGTTATAAAAGGTAGGTATGCATTTTTGTTATTAATTAAATATGGATAGTGTTGCATAACTGATGAGAGAGGGGTTTGCCAAGATAGACCATGATGCTATGAGAGAGAGGCTATGGGGAACCATAAATTGTTGAGATGACCCTGACCAAACCAATACCTTACTGGAATTAATTTCTCAGACCCAAAATAGTCCTCTAACCCAGAAATGAATTACCATTCATGATGATTCAGGCTGGTAGTTGGAAAATCCCTCCTCAAGAGTTAATGAGGAGATGGGATAGGGTACCCATCTGCAAGGATTCCAAACCTGAAAACAAGATGGGGATTCATACCCACACAACCTTGATGAGGAAGGAAAGAAAGGAAGTCATTTTGTGGGCAGAGGAGATCTGTGGAGAAGTAGAGTGGAGAAACCAACCTCCAGAAGAGGGAAGAGCACTTGCATCTCTCTAGTTTGAAGGAGAACTGTGAAACAAGCTCGTTATGGGTGCAAGAAGATGTTGGTAACATTTTCAGTCCAAGCTGATAAACAAGTCTGACGAGTGGATGTGGAAGTACTCGTTGCAGACCCCCTTGCTTGGTACATAGAAAATCGATTGCTAAGATCCTATAGGAGGAGGAGAGTAACCTCTATCTCTAACTATCACTGAGCAAGAAGACAGAGTCTCTCTCAGATAATCATGGTCTATATAGGGGGTGGCGAGCGGTAAATCTATTCAGGAGGGGTTGTGCCTGCGATTGGGTGGAAACATGCACCCCTTTCAGCAGTCGCTTCACGATTATGGTTTTTTTTTCTGATAAGTATTTTCATACTTTGTATATTGGAATGGAAATGATGTTTGTATATACATGTTTATGATTAAAACCTATATTGAATTATTAAGGTAGAAATTTTATTATTTCTCTGTGAACCCATGATTTTGAATGGTCTTCTAGTTTCCTCGGCTTAGCAGCTAGAGAGTTATGGGAAGTGGAATTGAAAGAGAGTCAACGTAGACTTAACTGGAATACCTAAGTCTTTCCGGCCTCTCGAATTTACCTTCGCAAGTCACTAAGTTCGAATTATGTGGAAGGAGGGTGCCTCCTCTAAACTCTTCATCGGTGTGACTGAGGGCTTATGTCCATGATTCTAACAAAATCATGACTAAGTGTTGAGCGTGTATCCTCGAGGCTTGTCCAATATTTCATATGACCAAGGTTTGGGAACCCTGTGCTAGGCCCGAAAGGAGCTAAAATTTCTAGCTTCAAAACTCCAAGAGTTCGGAGCTCTAGGGTGTTATGGCCTTACCACGTCTAAACTGACCAAAGGATGTATATTTTTAATGACAAAAATCAACAAATGAAATTTTTGTCATACACTTAGCAACCTAGAGATAATTGTCTTCATAAATTTCATAAATGCATAAAACCCACATTCAGAAATTACCATAAGCAGAAATACACAATTCTAAGCAAAATAGCAATGGAAATAACACATTGAACAACAACCCATAACACCCAGAAATTTAGGAAAATGTCAGGGAAAACCCCAATGTGGGGAAACCCAACGAGAGAGAGAGAGATCTATTATTCAGCTTCAGGAAAGTACATAACATCAACAAAATAACATTTCCATCCAAGGAAAATACCTCACACCACCAAATCTGTCCCACATAAATCTACCTCGTTTTCCATGCCAAAACTGTACTATGGTACAACCTCCTCCGTACCTCATTTTTTGTGCCCACAGTCAGTTGTACGGACTGTTCTGTACGGCCCAGAAACAACCACAAAAATTATAAAATCTTCCTAGAAAACCGTGTCGAAAATTCCTCGATTTCTGTGTCAAATTCATATGGACTGTACGGACCCGTACAGTACGGCCTCCCACAACAGAAAAATATTTCAGCCCAAAACTCACAGAAAAAAAAAATTCTCAGGATTCATGCCCTCTTTGTTGCTCACTTTCCCCTCTCAAGCTTACTCAGAAAATCTATCTAACTCAACTCATCTCGATGTCTTCTCTACATTCAACATGTCTTGCACACTACTCAATGCATTATTTTATAATCTAAAAATGACATTTCCTCCCCAAAGTGTCTTTTCACCTTCCCCAACCCTATATCCAAAGGCCAAGATTACATCTTGCCTTTTTCAAGATCAAGGGTCATGATCCATTCCCTCCAAAATGTCTCATTTAAATTAAAGTGATTTTCACTTTATTACATAAGTGCTTTATGAAAACAAAGTCACTTTAAAAATAGAAGGTACACTTTATCAAAAAG
>SNQJ01S0016814.1:189556-202857 GCA_010110895.2 Picea sitchensis | reverse complement strand
GTCACTTTAATAAAAGAACCACTTAAAACAACTTTATAAAAACTATTACAAAGTTAAGTGCCTGGTAGTGTAAACATAAAGGTAACATCCACATACAAGAAAAAACATGTGGAGTACCTCCTGAGCTAAAAATCTAACACTCCCCCTTAGCGAGGGATGTACTCGCTTCCATATCCATCATCTGGTCCCATCACACTATGCTCTGTAGGAGATCCCTTTAAACCTGGAGCCATCCAAAACACCTGCATAGAACTCAAACTAGAAGATCTTCTCCTGGAAACCTCCCGGAACCCTGAGCTCACATCATCTTGAGCATCGGTTCGATCAACCTGGCTATTCCTCTTGCCAGTGCTTAGAAGAGATTGGTTCTCTTCTCTCAGAATGAAATACTGTATCCTTGGTGCCACCACAGTCTCAGAAGCCTCCTCACACTCCTCATCCAATGTTGAATCATACATCAAAGGTTGTCCTCTCAACATATACAACCTGTTCACCCGGTTATCGATTAGTTGCAGCTCTATCGGGTCCACTCCCTGCTTGTAGATAAATACATGTTCCCTCTTGAAAAATACGTAGTATCCTACATCCTCCAAGGTTGAGACTGAGAGAAAGTTAACCCTCAACCCTGGAACAAAGATAACTCCATCAAGATCCAAGAGTTCCCCAAACTCAATTTTGAATCTGACATTCCAAACTGCGCATATAGCTTTCGCCATACCACCTTATTTTATCACCTGTCAGCCAGGACAAATCTCTGTGAAATCTAGAAATATTCGCTAGATTCTCATCATGTGGCTAGAGGCTCCATTGTCCACAATCAATCTGAAATCATCTCCAAATCCCCTGCTTACACTGGAAACTAGGGTCACCAAAGAAAATTCCTTATTGAACTTTGAAGCAAAGTCCTCCATGGATATTGTAGCAATTGTTTCAGGCCCCTCTAACTCCTTCTTCTTCTTCTTCTTCTCAGGACAATAAGAGGCAAGGTGCCCCAACTGGTTACAACAATATCATCTAATTTTACTCAAGTCCCTTCCGGAACTTCCTTTCTTCTTACTCTTTGCCGCAAGAGCAACATTCTCATCACCTCTGTCTGTCTTCTATTCACTTCTCTTAGATCTTTCTCGGATCTCCTCCTGAGTGAAATCATCCCACGGTATACTTCAATTTGGTAGATACTCACATCCCACCACACACTTCACGAAGACTTCACATTCTTTGGTGAAGCCATTTAAGTCTATCTTCACCATCTCATAATCCGTAATGACCTCTCCAATAGTTGCCAACTCATCTTTGACTTGAGCCACCCGGGTAAGATAAGAAGAGACACTCTCCTCCTTACCCATCTTGGTATCATGCAACTTAGCCTTCAAGGCCATCTTCCGGTTCTCATTCTTCGCCTCGAACAAGTTCTTAAGTGCATCCCACATCTCCTTGGTAGTACTTTTCTCATCCAAGTGTGGGATAAGGTGATCATTCACCCCATCTAGAATAATTCACTGAGCTTTGGCTTCCTTGGTCTCATGCAAGTCCAAAGCAACAGGATCTACTGCGGGAGCTGCTACAACAGAGTTGACATAGCTATAAATTTTGTTCTCCTTGAGAATGACTGACAATCGGACCTTCCACTGCAAGTAGTTGGAAATTCCATCCAACCGATCCTCATATCTAATTCTTGTAGCCATATTCCCTATCACAACTCAAGGAAAAAAATCACACCCTTTTGCCTAAAAATCACACTGCCCACTGTTAGAGACAAAGCTCTGATACCATGTAGATTTTTAATGATAAAAATCAACAAATGAAATTTTTGGCATACACTTAGCAACCTAGAGATAACTGTCTTCATAAATTTCATAAATGCATAAAACCCACATTCATAAATTATGATAAGTAGAAATACACATTGCTAAGAAAAATAGCAGCGAAAATAACACAATGGACAACAACCCATAACACCCAAAAATTTAGGCAAATTCCATGGAAAACCCCAATGTGGGGAAACCCAACGAGAGAGAGAGAGAGAGAGAGAGAGAGAGATCTATTATTCAACTTCATGAAAGTACATATCAATAGCAAAATAACATTTCTAGCCAAGGAAAATACCTCACACCACCAAATCTGTCCCACAGAAATCTTCCTCATTTTCCATGCCAAAACTGTACTGCTGTATGGCCTCCTTTGTACCTCATTTTCCGTGCCCACAATCAGATGTATGGACTGTTTCGTACGGCCCAGAAACAACCACAAAAATTATGAAATCTGCCTCGAAAATCGTGCCTAAAATGTCTCAATTTCCATGTCAAATCTGTACGGACTGTACATATCCATACAATACGGCCTCCCACAGCAGAAAAATATTTTGGCCCAAAACTCATAGAAAAATTTTCTTCGGATTTGTGCCCTTTTTTCCTTGGAAAATGTGCCCTCTTTGCTGCTCACTTTCCTCTCTCAAGCTTACTCATAAAATCTCTCTAACTCAACTCCTCTCGACGTCTTCTCAACATTCAACATGTCTTGCACACTACCCAATGCATTCTTTTATAATCTGAAAATGACATTTTCCCCCCAAAGTGTCTTTTCACCTTCCCCAAGCCTAGATCCAAAGGCCAAGATTAGATCTTGCATTTTTCAAGATCAAGGGTCATGATCCATTCCCAACAAAATGTCTCAATTAAATTAAAGTGATTTTCACTTTATTACATAAGTGCTTTATGAAAATAAAGTCACTTTAAAAATCAAATGTACACTTTATCAAAAAGTCACTTTAATAAAAGAACCACTTAAAACAACTTTATAAAAACTATTACAAAGTTAAGTTCCTGGTAGTGTAAACATAAAGGTAACATCCGCATACAAGATAAAACATGTGGAGTACCTCCCAAACTAAAAAGATAACAAAGGAAACATGTTGCTACGGTCACCCATGAGGTCGACCAACATATGGCGGTGACCCTAACCGTGATAGATGGACCTATCCCACTGCTAAATCCTGACCCACTCATCAATCGTGAAGTAATGCAAGCCTTAAATCCAAGGGTATCTGGGAATATCCCTGGTCGTGAGATCCATGTCGAGGTCAGTCCGATGTTGACTAGTTCAAGAGAATAGAGGTTCTATAGCACCAAATTCCTCGAACATCGAAGCAACGAATTGTTGTGAGCCGTGGATTTGGGGAGTCTGTTGAGAACCCCTCTTAACCATCCAATCAACCAGCGGAGGGAATCATGTACAACACTTCGACGAAGTCCTACTTCGGGAGAGAGGAGATATCATAACGCCACAACTCCCGGATGTTGGAGCTACGAGTTAACGAGAACCATAGATCTAGGGTCACTTCGGGATCCTTCCTGGTCGTTGGATCCACATTGCGGTCAGTCTAGCGTTTGCCACTCCAGGAGAAAGGGGGTGGTATGAGGGTGAAAACCTCCGAACGCCAAACTCATGAAGTCTTGTGAGTCGTAGATCTGAGGATGTTGCGGTGCCATTCCTGACCGTTAGATCTAGATCGTGGTCATCTTGACACTGACCACTCCAGGAGAAAGGAGGAAGTCACACAGTGAATTCTCCGAATGTCGAGGTTATGAAGTAACGGAGGTCATAGATCAATGGGTCTATGTGGACGCTTCTTGACCATTAGATCTAAGGGCATCAGAAGGCTATCAGTCTGGAATGATGTGGCATGCTGACGTCATCCAGGGTGATGTGGACACACGTTTGACATGCCATGTTTCACCTGTATTAGTATGTTTCGTAGACCCTATGTGTCTATTAAAATGTGACACATGTCACCAAATGAAGGGGCCACATGTCATCCCCTTGGCACACATTTTCTTGGTCCATTTGGTGGGTGGAGTACTCGGGACCCACCTCTCCTTACCTCCACGAGTAATATGCCACCACATGTAAGGGTGGGTCGTTCGGGAGTTCGGGAGTCAGGTACTTCGGGAATCCGAAGGTTTGGGATGCAATTTTGTGGATAAGCCGAAAGGCTCGAAGGCCAGAGCCACGTGGCGATATTTTGGGCTCCTTCGAGAGTTCAAAAATTCGGGACTCTGGAGGACATGCGTGTAGAAAGAAAAAGGGGCGTTCAGCGCCGAATGTCGGAACCCCCCTCTAAATTATGTGTTAAACAAGGTTGAAGTTTCGTCGTTGGATTGGATGATGGATGGACTTCCACCATGGATGTAGGAACTTGGGGATGGTACAAGTGATATGGGCCCACATGGTCACCACGCGACCCTTGACTAACAATGCTCGAAGATCTTCGGGAGGCCATAACCTGAAATCCAGAGATCGGATTTGAGCCTGATAGTAGTTGTTGGAAAGTTGTCATTGAGTAGAAGAGGATGAAGACCTCGGAAATAATATTTGAGACAATCAAAGAAAGGAAAATTTGGATGCCCCATCCCTAGAAAGGGTACTTAGGGGTTGGGTGTGTTACAGTCACCTTGTCAAAGAAATTCTTCTCTATCAAAAGATAGTGAACTAAATTCCTTCCATTGACCATTCATGGCCATTCAAGAGATAAGGTGGTGAGATGATTTGCAGATATGCCTTTTTCTTGCCACCTCCCACCACTCAAGAACAAATTGGAAAATATATATAACAAGTGTCATTCACCTTCTTTTCCATGATATTATTTATCACCTCTACCTTCCTCGATGGTAGTTCAACTTTGATAAGATCAAATAAGATCAAATATAAGGGCCAATTGTTCAAATATCCAATACAATGTGGAACTACAACTCAAACTTGATCTTGAAATATATTATGTAGTTTCACACTTTCCTTGATAAGTTGATTCCAGATACGATGACCTATTCAAAATAGTATGTAGCTTAACTTGATATATGTTCACTACTTTAGTATATATTTTATAGTACTAGTATACCATCTATGCTCATTAATTTTATCTCAATTCTATCCTAGGTATGGCTATGATGGGATTCTCACTTGTGACTTCTAGTGGGTTTGTTGTTTTTCATCAACACTAGCTCCAATATTGTATTGATTAGATTCATCTCTCGAACAACCAATTTTATTTTTTTTTATAAGTAAAAAAGGTAGGTCCTGTTATATTAAAGTTGTATAATTACATAGTTCTATTGAGCTACCAGTTGTCCTGCCTGTAGAGGAAACCAAGACAGCTGGTCGAGCCATGCCACTTTTCAAAAACAAAATTCCAGGCTGTCATCCTGCCTGAAGGAAACCAGGATGCATGGCCACCTTTACACCAAGTCTTGTATTTACTATGCTAACAGTAGCATTACTACAAGATAACTGAGCTATATCGCTGGTATGCAACAAAAGAAAAGAGTTTCTAACTATGAGCATGTAAAAAACCTTTTAGCCGGTGTTCTTATCCTCATCTCCATTATTTCCTCACTTGACTGGAATTGCATAGACCTGTGCGCAAGTGGGGCATTGGCGTCTTGGGGATGCACTGGAGTAGGCAGCGTAGATCATATCAAGGCATTGATTTATGCGGATGGCCTTGAATATTTGGTCGCCCACCATGCTGCGTATGTCAAAAATTAATTCGAGGTGCTCCGGATGAAGGAGTGGTGGTTGGTCGGCCTCATCCTTTCGTTCTTTTACATTTCCACCTAGGTGCTCTATATGCCTATTTCGTTGCGCGAATACCTCAAGAGGTTTGTCGGTCGTGAATTCCTCTTTGTTTCCTTCCATTCCTTTCTGGAATTGTTCCTCCATGAAGCAAGCTGTGAATTCCTCAGCTGGAGAATCCCTGGGACTGTGCATTGTTCTTGGAGCAGGGGTTACTGCATCCTTCCCGAAACAGGCGGGGGGATTCCAATTTTCCGGGATCGTGAAGAGAAGATTCTCTGTGTAGCTCTGGATGGATTCATATGGCGCAATATCCTCAACATACGCCATGGCAGTCGTTCCCATTCTCCTGGACATCTTGGTTTTTCTCCTGCTTGCTAGAGCCAATGCTTTTTCAAAATTCTTCTGCCCCTTCCGGCGTGAGTTGGCTGCATACCATGTCGCGCCTCTGCGAGGTTGCCCCCTTGCTCATGGCATGCTTAGAAGAAAAGATATGTCCCTACTCTTCAAAGGTTCAGCCTTCGGCTCTGCAAACTTCAAATGCATCACAAATCCTCCAAGGTGGTTGATAAGGACGAAGGTGATATCTTTGGCCATTAAGGTTGTGGTCTTAATGCGTTGATCACCTTTCCAACTCGCTCGAGTGAGAGGCCTCATCGTTTGAAGTCTGCTTCCTAGGTTCACTCCCATACATTTATGGTGAGGAGATGGGATCCAGTGGCCGACATTTATGGCACCACCCAGCACTAATCCGCATGTCCTTCCCTCTCCGCATGGCACCCCATCCTGGGGTTGGAGATCCTTATTAGCTAGAACTTGACACTGCTCTGAGATGTATGATTCTTCAGAGCTGTGTGCTTCCCAGTAAATGTGTTCGGTCTCCTTTGTTACTCCTTCATTTTCTAGACAATCCGCTACCCTGTTGGCATCAATTTTCACATGAGAAGGTATGATGCTAAGGTTGGCTCTGAGGAGGCCCTTAAACTCCTCTAGCAGCCCGGATAGTCTCTAGCTAGGTGAGATTTTTTGTGGATTTTCCCCGTGGAGGATTTTGGTGATTAGTTGGATGACAATTTGTGAGTCCCCCTCCATGATGAGTTGGTGGCTATGTCGAGCAAATGCTACTTGGAGACCTTGCAGAAGACCCATTAACTCCGCTGCGTTGATTGTTGTTTCCCCCAAATACCCTGCTACCGGAATGAGGATCTCTCCTCTGGAGTTTCTGAGTGTTGCTCCATAGCTAGCTGGTCCTGGGTTTCCTTTGGAAGCCCCATTGAAATTAATTTTTATGGACTCTACAGAAGGATGGGTCCAAGTGGTTGGGCTTTTGTTTTGTCGATTAGGTGTCTTGATCATCAGTTTATTGATCAAGCTGGGCTACCAGCTTTGGAGAATGCATTGTTCTTCTGGGCTGCAGTTTAGGTCCTCTAATTTCTAGTGTTTTCTTCTAACTATTTCCTTGACAAGTGTGATGATTTTTGCCCAAGTTAAATCTGGTGTGGAGTCCTTGGAGTGGAAGATTCTTTTGTTTCGTTCCTTCCAGATCTGCCAGAGAATAAAGCTAGGGAGGAGTTTCCATATGTAATTCAATAAAGGATTGTTGAAAGTGGTCGAGTCCCAATTTTCAATCATGCCACTAATGTTGCTTCTGTTTTGATTGGATCGCTGCATCATTTGGGCTCCTTGGTCCCAGATTGACTGGTTGTAGTGACATCTGTTGAAAATATGCTCTTTGGTTTCCTCTTGTTGTTGGCATAAGACGCATATTGAGGGCCCAATGAAGCCCCTTTTTCTTAGGTTGACCCAGGTTAGGACTCTGTTGTGTGCAATCAGCTAGAGGAAGGTGGACACCTTGGTCCAAAGTGTCGGGTTCCAAACCTTGTTCCATATGTTTTCCTTTTCCTGGTTTTGGCAATTGCCTTGTAGGTAGTAGGATTCTTCGACTGAGAAATTACCAGTTGTGGAGTGCCCGCATCTAAGAATATCTGTGCCTTCTATGTGGGGGATTTTCCGGTGACTTGCATAGTGTTTCCAAGCTTGCAAGTCAAGGTTCTCTGGGACCCCTAATTCCTGGTTAGAGGTCTTCCAGTGCCGCCATTGCAGTCTTTGCTCCTCGGGTTTCTAGAGATCCTTCACTCTTTGGGGAGTGTCTTGGTTTAGAGCTTGGTTAAGGGGCGTTAGCTCTTCCAGGTCATTTAGAGGTTTGAGTTGCTACAACGAGTCTTTCCAAAACATCGCACTTTCTCCATTTCACACCTCCCAAAAGGCATGATCTTGTATCAGGTCTCTGTTTTGCCATGTTGTGTTCCAAATGTTAGATCCCTGTATTCTAGTATTGTGTCTGATGAGTTGGTTGGCCTGCATGGAGGGAGCATATTTCTGCCTCCAGATTTGTGCCCATAAGGCATTTGGTGTTTTCAACCACCCCCACCACATTTTGGCTCCCATTACTTAATTGAGATTTCCTGGATCTTGGAGTCCCAGACCTCCCATGATTTTTGGCGTGCAGATCTTATCCCATCCTACTAGTGCCCACTTCTTATTAGGTTGAAGGCCTTGCCAGAGGAAGTTTCGCTGGAGATTCCTTATAGCTCTGATGATTTTCTTGGGGGTGGCTAGAGCAGTTAAAAGGTAGGTGGGAAGGGTTTGAAGGACTGACTTGAGCAGGACCAATCTAGCCGCAATGTTTAGTGTTCGGAAGGTCTAGTTGTTCAGCCTGTTGGAGATGGAAAGGAGGAGGTTGCCCCAAGATATGGATTTTGTTGCCGCTCATGTTAGAGGAATGCCTAGGTAGTTGGATGGAAGGGAGCTCTTGGGTATTCCTAGGATTTTGGAGATATGAAGTTGGACCACAACCAGAGTGTTGAAGAAGAAGAGTTTGGATTTGTCTAGATTAAGCATCATGCCTGAAGAAGAAGAGTCTAGATTTGTCTAGAGTAGGGTGTCATCGACAAATTGGTTGTGTGAGGGTGCCGGTTGGATGTTTTGCAAAGGCAAGCCTTTGAGAGATCCTTCTTGGACCGCTGTGTTAATGTAGCATCCTAGGCCTTCCGCCATGAGCATGAACAAAAAGGGCGATAAGGGGTCCCCTTGTCTAATGCCTCTAGATGGTGAGAAGGGTCGGGAAGGGACTCCATTGATGAGGATGGAAAAGAAGGCCGAGGAGGTGAGGTTTAAGATCTAGTTCACCGAATGCTGATCAAAACCAAAAGAATTTAAAGTGGCCTGAAGGCATTGCCAACTGGCTCTATCGAAATCTTTTGAAAGATCAAGTTTTATTAGCATACCTGGAGTTTTTTTTTGACTTGAGAGAGTGGATGACCTCATGAGCTAGAATAATGTTGTCCATGATTTGTCTTCCCTCTACATATCCTGCCTGTTCTTTGGATATGACGAAGGGTAGAATTGGCTTGAGGCAATTCACAACCACCTTTGTAATGATTTTGTAGATTACATTGCATAGAGCGATGGGCCTGAACTACTTGGGATTTGTGACCCGTTCCTCTTTTGGAATTAGGGTGAGAAAAGTGGCGTTGAGGGCCGGGAGGACTTGGCCTGAAGTCCTTGATTCCTCTACTACCTCCCAAACCTCTTTCCTTACTATGTCCCAATAGTGATGGAAGAAGTCAGCGGTAAATCCATCTGGGCCTGGGGCCTTCCCTAGGGGAATATCTTTTGTTGCTTGGTCCACCTCCTCCTGCGTGATATGTCTCATTAAAGTTGTGTTCTGTTCTGGGGTCACCAATGAGGGTATGTGATTGGTTACTCGATTGATGGTTACTTCCCTATCTACCATGGTTTCTATTAGGAGGTCATGGTAGTACCTATTGAGCTCTGTCTCTATTTGGGTATGTTCTATGATCGGGTTTCCCTATCCATCCTCCAGATGAGTGATTATGTTGATGTGTCGACGGTGTACCATGGTCCTGTGGAAGAATTTTGTGTTCTTTTCCCCCTCTTTGATCCATTGTACTCTGGACTTCTGTTTCCATAATATTTCCTCTTGCTTTTTCCTTTCTTCTAGTTGTGCTTGTAGCTACTCTTCCTCTTTCATTAGTTCAGCAGTTCGAGTCCCTAAGATGAAATTTTTTTGTATCTCCATTAAGTTGTTCTCTATTTCCTGCATGCTTTGGAATATGTTTCCAAAGGTATTCTTATTCCAGTGCTTTAGCGATTTCTTGAAGTTTTTGAGACGTTGCTGGAATTTTTAAATGCTTGTACCATGATCTATTTTCGCCTGAGCCCACCATGTTTTCGCAAGATGATGGAAGTTTGGGTGTGTGAGCCAGAATTTTTCAAACCGAAAGGGTTTATATTTGGGTATTGCCTCTATTTCTAGGTGGAAGGCTATTGGCCAGTGGTCTGAGCCAACTTTAGGGAGAATGAGACTTTCCATACAAAGGTCCTTTTCAATTAGTTCTTCAGCTACAAGGAAGCGGTCCAGACGGCAGGCTACATGTTTGTTTCCTATTATGCGGTTGGACCAAGTGAAAGTACCATTGTTGTTTTCTATATCTACTAACTTTAGATGTTTTATGAGGGTTTTGAACTTACTACTGTCTTGTTCCAGCCTTTTGCTCCCGCCTGTTTTTTCCTCCAGTGACAGGATCATGTTGAAGTCGCCTCCAATGATCTAGTTAGGTGTGGTCAACAAAGATTTGATAAGAAATAGCCTCTCCATGAATTTGTCTTTTTCCTTCTGACTTTGGGGTCCATAGACGTTGGTGACGGTCCCCTCCTAATTCGAACCTATGACCTCAAAGTGGGCTATTATGGTGCCTATTGTAGAGAAGGATCTGCTGAGAGTAGTGGTGGTCAGGTTCCATAATATAGCTAGACCCCCTGAGGCCCCTGAGGAGTCTGTTTGAACAAAGTCACATCCCCTCCAGATGCACTGGAAGATGATTTCAGCTTCTGCCCTTGCACATTTTGTTTCCTGTATCATTAGGATATCTGGATTTTCTGTCTTTATGCAGTCTTGGAGGATCCTTTGTTTGGATCTTCCGTTGAGTCCTCTAATGTTCCAGGTAATGATCTTCATCATAATGAGGGTGGTGCTGGGTGGAGGTATCCCTTTGAGATCATATGGATCTGTCTTGATTTTATCATAAGATTGCTCGCCTCCTTGATTAGTTGATGCACTGTTTTGCATCCCCTTCTTTTGTTCTCTCGTGTTATCTTTTTTGAGCCTGAGCCTAGGTCTGTTGCTATGCCCAAGCGTGTCGTGGATCCTACAGTTGAGTCAAGAAAAACCTTGTGTACCTTTCAAAGTTGCTCTTCAGGGAGGCCTTGCAGATTCTTTTGGTTGAGGGCTTCCTCAAGTTTTTCTAGGTCAATGCCTGCTAGATCTCGATCGTCCACCTACATTAAGATGTCGCCATCTCTGTCTCCTTTCTCTCCTGGGTATGTTTCCTAGTTTGTGCCAGAGGAGGAAGGGGCTTGGTTCTTTCCTTTGCTTTGTTGCGGTTCTTTGTGTGGATCTTGGATTTCTTCATCTTTCGGTAGCTGGTTTAGTATCTCGTATGAGTTTTTGGTCAAGATCTTTGGCTTGGGGTCTGGGATCTGCTTCCCGGTAGGGTTTTTATTTCTAGCCGTGACAGTGGTGAAGCCATATTTCTATGCGATATCGCTGGCTTTGGTGGCTTGCTTATTCAGAGGGAAGTCTCTGAATAGGTGGCCATGTTCATGACATTTTCTGCAGCGGAAAGGGATATGTTCATAGTCCAGTGTTTGTTGCCAGTCTTCATCCTGATATTCCAGAGTTACCGCCCCTGGTAGAGCCTTAGATATATTAATATAAACACATATTCAGGCATATGAAGTATATTTCCTTTTCTTTGTGGCTTCTAAATTTTTGACATAGTGACCCACTGTGTTTCCTATTCCCATGAGAATCTCCTCCATCCAGAAATCCTGCGGCAAGGAATAGAGGTAGATCTAGACTAGTGCCATTGTAAAGTCCTCCTTGTCTGGGCTAAAGCACTCTGTCCATAATCTTAGGAATAAACCTGCTGAGTTGTAGAAGTATGGGTCATTCTCAAAGATTCGGTCTCGGTCTTCTGGGTTGTACAAGATAATTGTGAAGAAGCCTTTGGAGCTGAGTTGAACCTCATAATCACCTTTGGGGTTCCACCAATGCTTAATCCATCTGTTCAGGTCCTGTTCGGATGGCCACAGTCCCATAAATTTGCTAATGAGAGCATGCTCTCGCATGAACTGGGTGTGTTCACCCACACATGTTGAGCTTATTAGGTATCGCAGGGGTTTTTCCATTTGTGGGATGCATTTTCTAGGCTCCCACCCACGAGGTGCTTTTGGATGAGACGTGTTGGCTTCCATCTTCATTTCCTTGCTAAGTCCTTGTTCTCTGGCAAGGATCTGTTTGCGCATCTGCATTGGCGGCTCGAAAGATGGTCATTTTTCTCTTGTGCCTGATCAGTCATTGGTCGTAATGTTGTTGTACGAGGGGGGTTTCCCCCCCTCTTCTGTTTTCATCTTGACGGATCAGACCAGCAGACTGTCGATGCCTGATCTTGGCAGGTGGTTTGATGCACAGTGAGTTGGTTCGGTCATGCAGCGAGTCGCGTTGAGCTTGGAGCTAGGGTTTTCCAGAGCAGCCCTGGCCACTGACACCAAACACTTATTCATCTCTCGAACAACCAATTGAAACAAAAAAAATATTTGAATTTCCTATGTCATGCATCACGTATCATTCATCTTAACAAAACTACTTGTATTATTTATCTTCATGAAATTCTTTTGTCTCCATAAGTTTTGCATTACTCTTCCTGTTTACCTTTTATCAACAATTCAACTATGTCCAATAGAGAGACTCATGCTTATACAATTAACTAAATAATCAGACAACCTCAAGTTTATTCATGTTAACATAACTTAGAAGAAGAATTGATGCATATGCATCTTGAATAGCTAGACTATAAAAAAATATAGGAGTGGGAGATGTGCATGTTAACATTGAATTTGTTTCAAATAGTTTTTATCCATTTTCTCTGAGGTTAAGATGGATTAATTTGTTTTGGAGGAGAAATGTTATCCTACCCACCAAGGTTCAACTCCCACTTGTGACATGTTCTCTCCATGATCCAATTGTTAGTTAGGGATGGCAAGGTACCAACATTATCATTCTTTCTTATGCACTTGAGAATGGAACACATTGTATTTTGAGGAAAAAAAAATTCTTGAATAATAATTATGACATCATTAGTTTCAAGTATCTTAAAAACATGCACCATTGATAATTCAAAGAAACTAGTGATCGTTCACAAGTGACCATTCAAAGAAACCAAAGGAGATAAATTATTGAACTTTGCCATTTTAGTGCTTGGGTATCTATATAATTTCCAATTATGGCGACACTGGTAATCTATTTAGATTTCATTTTGGATGTTAATCTCTTGGAATTATGCCATTATTGTTTTGTTTTTGTTGAATTTTATAACTTGGAAATGGACCCATTGGGTTGCAGTGTTGCAATTGACCATCTTTTTACAAAATCGTGTCAAGAAACATCTCTTCTCCCCTACAATTTTATGAGTAGAAAAAATGATCTTGCAATTACTCTCCTTCTAATCATGTTTGAAATCCATAAGTCCCATAACATGAGACACATTTATTGGTAGTGACATCAGTGGGACGACATGTCCACTTGAGCCAACACTCAACTTAAAAAGGGGAATGCCAATTCAAGGTTAAATACTACCATCCCCCAATCA